>PISW01010812.1:0-46124 GCA_004023785.1 Mungos mungo
GTAGGGGCGGGGGAGGCGGGGCGCGCAGGACGCTCACCTGGTAGGTGTCCCACAGGCGGATGGCGCAGCGCAGGGGCACCTCCCGCATCAGCAGGTTGTTCATCCAGCGGAAGGCGAACTGCAGGTAGCGCACCTCATGCTGCTCCAGGTGCCGGTGCACCCGCTCTGCGGGACACAAACACAGGCCCGCGGCCATCAGAGAGGCCCTGGGGTCCCCCTCAGAGCCACCCCCAACCCCAGACGCCGGGCCTGCCGTCCCCAGGGAGCCCGGAAGCCATTCGAGGCAGATGGACTCTTCCTCTGGGAAAGTGAGGACAGCTCCGGGTCCCCTGCAGGCCACTAGGCGGACGCCCCACGCCCTGTGAGAGGGGCAGGACTACCCCCCTCGTGGGGGAGAATCCAGGCATGAGGTGGCACTTCCTCCCGCCAGGGCAAGTCCGCCACACCCGGGCTGCGGTCCCAGGCGGGGCTTGGACAGAGGTGGCGAGCCCGCCGGCTCCCAAAACCACCTCAGGCTGCAGGTGGCAAAGGCCCCACCTGCTCGGGGGACCCAGCCAGTGCACGGGCCACTGGGACATGGGCCTGGCTCTGGGCTGGTGCGTCTGGATTCCAGGTTTGGGGCTGGCCTCTCAGAAGGGCCAGGCTTTACCAACCATCCCCTCCCACTGGCCACGGACGGCGCCCCCCAGTCCTCCTCAACACAGCTGAGCCCCCTCCCCTGCTCTGCAGCGGGGCCGAGCCCCCTCCCCTGCTCTGCAGCGGGGCTGAGCCCCCTCCCCTGCTCCATGGCGGGCCAAGCCCCCTCCTCTGCTCCACGGCGGGGCTGAGTCCCTGCAGCCAGGGCTCCTGTGCTGCCCAGGGGTCAGCAGCCTGCGGTACAGGCTCTGTGAAGCTCTCGGTCCATGAATCCTTGAGGTGTCACTGCGGGAAGCAAAGGCCCCGGGGTCACAGTGACCCTGCTGCTTCCCAACATGCTGCCCCGGAAAGCGCCCCGCCCCCCCAAGGGGCCTGGGAAGCTCCTGCGCTGTTTCCCGGACCATCAAGCACCGCCTCGTGGTCCTGGCTGGGACTCAGGCCCCCACACAGACTGGGTCCACTCAGGGCCCCCAAGTGCTGCTATAGGCACTGTCTCTGCACACGCGTTCTGAGCTCCTGAGTGACATGCAAGTCCCTTCTCTCTGGGGCGTCCCTCCCCTGTGACCCATCCTGAGAAGTGACCCTGTAAAAAGTTTACAGGTTTTCCACTTCTCCCAAAGAAAGTTCTAGAACTGGCAAACAAGAGTTAGTGTTGTGCTGCTTACTGGTTTGTCCTCACACGTGTTCCTGGTGACCCGCGACACTGCAGAGAAGCGGCTCTCGAACCACTAAGCCAGAAGGAGGGGACCCGGCACCTGAGGGGCTCGGTCAGGTAAGCGTCTGACCCTCGGTTCCGGCTCAGGTCATGATCTCACGATTTGCGAGCTCGAGCCCTGCATCCGGCCCCACACGGACAGCGCAGAGCCTGCTTGGCATTCTCTCTTCCTCCCTCCCTCCCTCCCTCTCTCTCTCTCTGTCTCTCTCGCTCTCTCCCCCTCCCTCTTCCCTCTCTCTCTTTCTCTCTCCCTCTCTCTCCCCTCCCCACTCGTGCTTACTTCCTCTCTCAAAACAATAAGCTTAAAAAAAAAAAAAAGGAGGAGCAGGGGATGAGGGGACAGGAGGGGTCAGAGGACCCTGTCTGAGGCCCTCGGCAGCCACCGGCAGTGACGGGCTGAAGTGTGAGTGCCCGGCGGCAGCTGCGCCCGCTTACAGGAGAGGAAGGCCGGCCGCAGAAAATCCGGGGAGCCCTGACCCTTCCCCGGCACGGCTGGGACCCCCGCCCCAAACCACCGCTGTCCCCGGCAGAGCGCAACAAGCCCACCTGGGCACCCGGATGTGGCGGGCAGGGCAGGACACCTGCGGTGGCAGCGCGGGGAACAGCCGGGCCCTGATGCAGGGCACTGGCGCGGGGCACTGACATGGGGCACTGACGTGGGCAATGGCGCGGGCACTGACGCGGGCACTGGCATGGGCACTGGCGCAGGCACTGACGCGGGCATTGGCGCGGGCACTGGCGCAGGCACTGACGCGGGCACTGGCGTGGGCACTGATGCGGGTACTGGAGCGGGCACTGGCGCGGGCACTGGCGCTGGCACTCTGAAGCCCAGCAGCTTAGGCGCCTGTGATCTCCCTAAAGCCACCGCCGCGTCCTCCTCCCGCCCCACCCCTCCCCCTCCTCCTCGCAGAGTGGAGCCACTTCCCTGCAGGTGCAGCAATGGTGTCTGCCCGGGAATGGCCAGGGAGGAGGGAGGCCAGCGCAGAGGACGCTCCGGGGACAGGTGCCTGGCCCTGGCTGGTGGCTCCTGGTCCTGCCAGTCCCTCCAGCCTGCTGCCCTCCGGGAACACAACCAGCGCCTCACCCACGGGCACAGGACAGAGCCCAGCGTCGCAGCAGGTGGGCAGCCCAGAGCCTCCAGGCACGGCAGCCAGCCCACCTGCCCCCGGCCAGCCGCCCCTGCGGGCACAGCACAGCCCAGGCCCCAGCAGTGACAGCAGCGCGGTGGCCACGTTTTAATAGTCGGGAAAGAAATTCCACCTCTGAGCTTCCTACTGTGGGTTCACGCGGTTCTAACAGGTCACCACACACTCGGACGCGGCTCAGGTCCTCTGCTCCTGCCCGGCAACACAGCGGTTTGTTAGCGGAGGGGCCATCAGACCCAGGGCACCACTGAGGCGCTCTCCCTGGGGTGCCACCAGCGGGCCCTGCCCTGGTCCCTGGCCTCCTGGAGGGCGGGCAGACACGGAGCCAGGACGCCCGCGGGAGATGCGCACAGGACGGGGGCTGGACACGCCCGCGCCTGCGTGAGGGAAGGTCAGAGCGGCCCCGGCCCCCACGGCCCCGCTTCGCCGCAGCGCTGCCAGCGTGTGTCAGGACACGGTCGCCGGTTTGCACACTGGGGAAACGAACAGCTCTGAAAATGTGCCCAGAAGGCAGGAGACACCTTTCTAATGTGACCTGGTGAGCCCACAGATCTGGAAAATTACACACACATTTTCAGAACATCTATCACTGAAGTGACCTAAGGAAACAGTAAGAATTAACCCTTTCTCTCCTACAGCGAGCACCACCTGGGGCCCAGCCGCAGGTGAGTCGTCGGCCCCTCCCCACGAGATGCGGGCAGCAGCGGGCCGCTCTCAGGCCTGGCCAGCAGGAGCCCATGGCAGCCAGACGGTGCTGACCGGCGCCCCTCCTGAAGGGGCCAGGCCTGCAGGACCCTGACCCGGGGCCCGGCGCCCAGAAGAGGAGCAGGGGGCCAGAGACGGGACTCAGCGCCACCCCACCGCACATCCTGCAGCCACCACACACTGCCACACGGGTGCAGGGACTCGCCCTGTGCCTCTGGGTACCAGACCCAGGGGCACGGCCTCTGCTCCCTGCAGAGTCCGGCCCGGCCCATCTGGGAAGGCACAGGCCCCAGGAACGACCAGAAACCCGCCACCGTGCAAACCCACAAAGACACAGGCCAAGTCCTTCCAGAACAAAGGCTCCTCCCCCACGGACCCTTTCAGGGACGACAGACCGGGGGCCCCCCGCCTGCATACTGGGGCGCTGGGGGAGAGGAAGCAGGGCAGACAAGGCCTGCGCCCTGCCCTCCGGCAGCGCGGCAGCTTGGAGGAGAGACACAGAAGATTCAACCTTGCATCTGATCGCTGTCCGTTGTACCAGAATGACGGGCCCTGCGTGCTCAGAGCGCCCGGCCTTCTCGCTGCCCGGCCCACCACCAACGGGGCACCGCTCACGCGGAGGTGGCCTCTCGGGCAGCGCGCCGTGGAGGGTGACAAAGCGGGCCCACCGCCAGCCCCCCAACGCCCCTCGCACGCGCGGGGCCGCCTCCCGGCCGGAATGTCCTAAAAAATGGACAACTAACTCTCCGCGTAACTTTCAATTTATATACGTCAGGGCTGCAAACGTATATGCTGAAAGGCTCCATTCTTCCTATTTTATAAGTAATTGTGAGCAGATGCTCTTTCACTGATAAAGGTAATTTGGTTAGCAATAATTCTGAATTTGAAGTTTTCCATCCCACTGAAAGTCAGCGTGCACGTACAATGAAGGAGCAGCGGATGTAATTACCGTCATCTCTCGGGTTGAAGAGAATTTCCTCAGAAAGCCTCTGTGGCAGGCCGGGCACTGCTACCGCCCAGTCTCCGGGAAGGAGCCTGTCACAGGGACACGCAAGGAGGCCACCGCGGGGCTCACGGGACTCCTTACCCAGCACTTTAAGCAGCAGATCGACGGACTGGAAATTCTACTGAAACATCTTGCCTTCTTGATTAAAAATAAAAATAAATTATGCAACCGCATTGTGTTCCAGGATTTATGCTAAGGAGGAAAAAAAACACGTATCCCATTGACTTGGCGTAAAAAACACATACTGTTTACGCAGGGCAGACGCTCCTTAGATTTATTTGCCCAAAGAGGGAGCATAATTGCTCACACTTAGATACCTGACAAAGAAAGCCGCTCACAACCCCCACAAAGCCGAGGACAGACAGGAATTCATCACGCTTCTGCCGGCAAGGCGTGAAGAGGCTTTGATTTGGGGGGAAGATTTCAATTCTCCCTCAGTTAAACAGATACAAAAGGAGAAGAAAACGAGAGCCACCTGACGCGAACACGGGCCTCCCCACGGCCACGCAGCCTCGTCTGGCCTCAGCCCCCCTCCCGGTTTGCCGGACGGCTCATGCTAACGCTACGGAGGCAGGGCGGGGGCCCCAGGCCTCGCTGTGCAGGGGCGCGGGGGGGAGGGGGTGCAGCCAGGAGGAAGGGGCTGAGGCAGAGGGCGGGGGAGGGCACCTCCATGAAGGAGAGGCTAGGGCTCCCCGCCTCGGACACCCACAGAGGAGTCCCGAGGAGGGTCTGAGCTGGAGGGGGCGGGGTGGGCAGACGGCGGAATTGAGGACACAGAGGGAACCCGGACCTACAGCTGCACCCTCCGCACCCAGGACGGTCCCTGGCAAACCCCTGCAGGGCCGTGGGCAGGCTGGGGCTGGAGTCTCGGCTGCTGGCCTGCCTCTCCCTTGGGCAGCAGGTGAGCCTGAGCCAGACACCGAGGAAGACCGCCAAGACCTAGGGGTAGAGTCAGGGGAGCCGGGATTCAAATCCCAGGTCGGCTTCTGGAAAGTTCCTGAAAGTTCTGTCTCAGTGCCCTGAAGTCCAGACAGCCCGCTCCCTCACAGCTCTCTCTCAGGGAAGTTCCTGCCACCGCCCCGTGTGTGGCTGGGGGAGGGGAGGGGGGAGAAGGGGGGACGGGACGGCAGCACGGGCACACCTGGGCCAGGCCGACAGCACAGGTGCACGAGGCGGGCGTGGCGAGGACCCGCCCCCGCGGCAGGTCCGCCACCAAGGGCAGCCGACTGGTGTCCCCACGCACAAGGTGCCTCGCCAGGCACCCATTTTCCTCTCAGGACACGCGCTGCCTCCCGATAAGGATCACTACAACGTCTTCAAAGACATTTTACCTCGGAAATTAGAACGGAAATCGATAGGAATTGAGATTTATTTAGACCGTTTAACACCATCTTAGGAATGTGCTGATGGCGTAGAAAAGAGAAAACGCAACCTCGGCCCACCCTGCGCCTAGATCCCAGGATCCCAGCGGGTCCCGCCCCGTGGGGCGGCCGTTCTGCACCCTCCTCATCCTCCACGAGCAGGGGTGGGGGGCACACGAGAACCACGAGGACCCGTGACGCGGCCTCCCCGGGCGCCTGTGACGTCACACACGGCAGGTGCGCCACTTAGCACCGACTCTGGACCAGGTCACTGTGCTCGGCACTAGGAGTGGGCGGGGCTGGCCTCTGCCCCCTCCCGGGGGGAGGCCCTCCATCCTCAGACTCCCCGCAGGGCCAGGGTCCCTGCGATGATAATGGTGGGGTTCTGCTGAGGGCGCCCCGCGGCAGCGGCAGGGTGGGGGCTGAGCGGGGCCCTCAGCAGCCAGACGCTGGGGAGAAGAGACGAACTGGAGACTGAGCCCAATGCAGGGCCCGTGACCCAGTCGGGAGCCGGTGGGGGACACAGTACACTCGGCGCCTGGGCCTGGGCCCAGCGAGCTTCCGTGGGGGGCGGGGCGGACAGCACGCCCTGACTCCGTGGGGACCCTCCCCAACCTCACCCCACGGCTCCTGATCTTATCCTTCGTGGTAAAACCCCCACGGCACATACAGCGCTCCCCTGAGCGCCGTGGGCCATTCTAGTGACGTTCGGCCCCAAGGGACCCACGGGGACCATTGAAGACACAGCCGCTCGCTCAGAAGGGCGGGCGCCCTGGGACCCTGGGCGTGTGGAGTCTAGTGCGGGGAACCGAGCCAACACTGACCCTGTGGGGTCTGCTAATGACGGATCTGCACTTGTGCTCGGGGTGCAAACAAAATCCTCCTACCGCCACCGAACGCCCAGAGGCCGCGATGCAGAAAGACCTTGGAAAGAGGCCAGACACGTTCCCAGAACAACGTCTCCACAGCCTCTTTGACGTCAAGGTCATGCCACGGGATGCTACGTCCTCACACGCCCACACGAGGGGGGTGAAGGCAGGTCCCTCCCACAGGCCGCTAACCATGCCCGAGCAGGAGAGGCCGCTGCGGTCACCGCGGGGGCACAGGGACAGGCCGGAGCGCAGTCGCTCCCGGGCCCCGGGCACGGACGCCACCGGGCCCCCTACGGACCCAGCGAACACACAGGCGGGGAATGAAATCAAGCCTCCCGGCAGGATGTAGAGAACAGGGTCCATCTGACCCCACCGTCTTTCCATCCTTAGGGCGGGATGAAGGCACATTCTGTTGACAGTAACACCACCTAAGACACAGGCTCTTGAGGCTCCTCCAGACCTAAGGGACGAGGCACTGACCTATTCTCTCCGCGCAGATGTGTTCACGCGCTTCCCTGCGAAGCCTGTTCTCCTATCAGGAAGCAACAACAGACCTGATTTACTGGGAAAGGATGCAGATGACGGAGCGGCGTCCCCGGCCACCCAGAGCGGAGGCCCCGATGCCCCCGCGGGGCCGCCCCGGCTGCATCAGCATCGGCACGTGCATGTCGGCAGCGGCCCAGGCACCGAGGAGCTGGGGGGGGGGCGGGGGCACCAGATTGGGCGGACGGGAGCTGGAGGGGCCTGGCTGCGTCCCACCCGACACGCGTGCGGGGCTCCGGATGGGGACACGGGGCACGGAGGGAGAGTGCCCGCCCCGGGTGCTGTGATGGCCCAGCAGGGGGCCCGGGCCTGGCCAGCAGCTGAGGCAGCAAAAAGCCCCAGGAGGGCCTCTGGGCTCCCCAGCCCCCGACAGAGGGAGAAGTGGGCGCATGCACGGGATGGCGGGGAGTAGAGCCACAGGGACGTGAGCAGACGGGCCTGGAGCCTGCAGGGAGGGGGAGGAGCCTGCCACACTGCTTCTCCCTCGTTCCCGGTGCCAGTGTCCCTTCTTCGTGGCAAGTCCCGCATGCTCCCCACTGAGAACAGCGAACCTTTGTCACCTCACAGTCCCCGGGGCCCCAGAGTCCAGGTAGGACCTGGCGGGCCTGCCGCTCCGGGCTTTCCACAGCTCACTGAAGGCCGAGCTCTCCTCCGGAGGCTGGGCCAGAGCAGCACCTGCCCCCAAGCCGTCTCAGGGAGCTGGCGGGACCCATTCCCCTGCAGGGCGAGGACTCGGGGTCCCGGCTCTTCGCGGCCCGTCAGCCAGCAGCCACCCCCATGTCCACGCCCTGGGAGCTTCTCTGACCGGCCGCCGGCTTCAAGAGCAAAAGCAAAATCTCTAGCTGATCTTCTAAACTGGAGTCTTACGTGACGTGACCACGGACGGACAGCCCACCACGCCGGACCCCGTCCAGCCACGCAGTTCGCCCAGACGCAGGAGCAGGGGTCACGCGGAGGCGTGGACACGCGCAGGCAGGCCCCCGGCAGCCACCGCAGGGCCCGTCCACACGTTCACTCACTGCCATCGCCTTGGTGCGAGCGAACCCGCCTGAGCCTGTGACACCGGCCCCCACGCCCCCCGTCCAGCCGGGCAGTGAGGGGAGGGCCAGGGCTGCCCGTATGGCGGTGAGTCAGAGAGGAAGGCTCTGCTTGTCCCCGGCCTCCAGGCCGAAGGGCGAGGCCCTGTTTCAAAGCGGGCAGAGAGCGGAGAAAAATCAACTCTGAGCTAGTGAGCACTCGGCTCGGTGCCAGTTCGTAAACCGTCTCGTCAGCAGTACGGAAGGAGGGCCTGACGAGACCCAGGGGGGCCGAAGACGAGGCCCCGGAAGGTCCTGGCCCCTCTTCTCGCACATCCGCGCCCTGGTAAACAGTAAGGGATGGGCTCTCTGGCTGAGAGGCCCCGATCTGTAGGGTCTCGGAGGCACAAAGTCCAACCATGGCCACGCGGTGATGCAACGGCCCTGAGCCCAGAGCTGGGGGGAAACGCACAGACCGGCGCTCCGGGCCGGGACAAGCCGGCTCCAACGCACCCTGCGGGCGCCACCTCCACCCCGGCCCCCCACGCCGTGCCCTCTGCCCACACAACCGCCCGCAGGTCCCCGCACGGCTCTGCGGTGTCAGGCCACCCCATCGCTCACTGCAGCAAACTCCCACACGGGGCCCGGCGCCAGCGTCCATCCCCCGCGGAGGCCCCCCCCCGACTGCTCGCGAGATCTAGGATGCCGGTGGCGCCAAGTTGGTCTCCCAACCCGCCCTCTAACTGGTAAGAGCTCCGAACTCGTCACTGCACACCCGGGACACAGCGCACAGAGGACATGTCACAGACGCCTGCCCAACCAGTGAAGTCATCTGGGGCCCCATTCAGAGGCCGCCCAGCCCGAGACCAGGCCGGAGGAACAGCCAGCCCCCCGGGGCTCTGGGAGAGAAGGAGCCCGGCCGGGGTGCTCGGCTCGCTGGGTGGCCGTGCCGGGGACCGCCTCCCGGCATGAGAGCGTGCGCGCCAGGGAAGGGGGCGCTGGCTGGGACCAGGCGGGCAGCGGAGCGGGGCTGCCGCGAGACGCCACCGCGGCTCAGCAACGTCAGTTCCGTCGGTGCGGACGGGGAAGCGGTCCGGCACCAGGAGGAGGAGGAGGGAAGGACAGCTGACCGCGCCGCGTGCTCGATCCCTCCGGACGCACAGCTGAGGGACGGGGCCCCGCGGCCAGGTGCTCTCACCCCTCCCGCACGCAGGAGCCCGTCCCCCCTCCCAGCCCACGACGGGGGCCCCTGCCAACAACGACCACCTATGAGCGGGAGACACAGAGGCGCTGCCGCCAAGCCGTGTCCGCGTCCCAGGGCACGTGTGCGCAGGACCACAGCCTCATGTCCAGCGTGTCTCCCTCGGCGCGTCCTCAGGCGGACGGGCTACGTGTCACCTGACCCCATTAAACGTGCAGGGTCATGGAGGTCCCTGGACGCCGCGCGGGAGGGGGCGCCCGCGAGGCTCCGTCTCCATCAGTCAGTGAGGCCTTGGACTTCCACGCAGGCCGTGATCTCTCAGGCCATGAGCTCGAGCCCCGCATCGGCTCTCCACTGTCCGCACAGAGCCTGATGCGGGTCCTCTGTGTCCCTCTCTCCTCTCTCTTCCTCAAAAATAAACGTTTTTAAAAAATACTTAAAAAAAAAAAAAACGCACTGAGGCAGCAGGGCAGCTGCAGGGGCGAACGGCCCGGCCCGAGTGGTGGCACAGGCTGAACATGGGGACACAGCCCCCTCCCTGAACAACTCCCCGAGGGCTGTGAGCCCGTGACTGCAGCCCCGGGACCAGGGCCGGGTAGCTGGGCTGCACGGGCCAGATCGGCAGGCGGACCGGCCACAGTGCCACCGTCCCCGCCCCGGGGTGCCCTGCTCCAGCCCCCCTGGCACCTGAGCCCTCCAACAAGGGCGCTGGGCACAGCCAGGTGCCCAAGCCTGGCCAGCAGCCGCAGTCCATGGGGAGCAGGGGCACGCAGAGGACGGTCTGATTTTGGCGTCGGGGCTGACTTTCTGCCTGACACGGGGTGCCTCGCGGGCTGCATCTGCTCTGTCCCGGGCGTCACAAGCACCCCCGTAGCTGCCGGGGTACCAGGTCCTGAGCAGTGAGTGTGGCGCACGGGCAGACCAGGTTCACCAAAGCACCTGACCTCGTGCCCTTTCTTAACAAGCAACCGGGACGTGGTCTAAAACGATGAGTTTCTCGAAGAAGATACATTCCAGGGAGGGTTTTTATCCATCACGTTAAAGACCCAGGAGGCCCTTCACCAGCCCGCCCGCGAGAAGGAGTCTGTCCCTTTCTCGCACCGAAAACCCATCCCACGTGACTGAGAGACGCTCGCTTCTGTCACTGCTCAGTAGGAGCTAACCACAGTGTCTTCCCTGCTGTCTTCCCGGGACACGAGGTGGGAGCAGTCACTGGCATCGCTTCCTGTGCCCCAACACCGCTGCCTCCAGGACACCAGCTGTGCCCACAGCCACCCCCACCCTGCTTCTCGGAGGACAGCGCAGACCCCGTCCCTCCGGGCCCCAAGGAGTGCCCTTCGTGCCCGCCGCGGCCGCTAGAGACACAGGCCGCAGCGCCCCAACCCCGCCGGCTCAGACACGACCCTCCCTCCCCAGCCACGGCGCCCCAGGTCTCCCCCCACGGCCCACGAACACGCTGACGGGGCGCTCACACAAAATGCGGTTTCCCACGCGGGAGCCCCTCCTGTGCAGGGGATGCTTCCCCCAGACCCTACGCCAAGCTGGGAAACCCTGGCACCAACCTCACTCCTCACGGGACAGATCTGCAACCTGGCGGAGCACAGAATCCCGAGCTCAGACACGCAGAGACGCGGGAAAGGCGAGCTGTGTCTGAGGCAGGGAGACAGCCAGCAGGTGCAGGAGGGCGGCCGAGTCAGCAGTCCCGGGGTGACTGCCCCACGCCGGTCCTCGCCGACGGGCGCCCAGCACAGCGCCGTCCGAGTCTCCTCACAGGACACTTCTCAACCCAAACAGAAGTGCAGGCTCACGGCACAGACGCCCGGCAGACACCCGCTCAGCCCGCGATCAAAGTGAAGGTCACCGGCCATGGAGCCGGCTCCGCGTGTCCCCAGCAGGTCCCTCCCGCACGTCTGCAGGCTCCTGCTGAGTCTCGGCACGAGGAGGCAGCAGATAAGCCCAAAATAACAGACGCCCTGGAAAGAAACAGAACGTAACAAATCCCAGATGTGCCGCTTCAAACGGGAAGGTCCTGGGGTGCGCAGAAAGGCCGTGTCCCCTCCGTCGAACAACGACCTGCAGCGTCCCCGGTGTCCCTGACGACGTGTCATGATCACGATGGGGGGCGGGGGGCCTGGGTCCACAGCGTCCTGCCTGTGCCAGCAGGGGCCCACGGGGCAGGGGCTGCGGCGCCCTGCGGTGTCCGTTACACACACCCTCGGCACGCGGCTCACCCTGGGGGGTCCTCTCACGGCAGCACCCAGAGACTGGGGTGGCAGCACACATGCACGCACTCACACGCAAGCACACACGCCCACACGCACGCGCACACACACACACACACACACGCATGCACACACACAGCGCCTCCCCGGCAGCAGGGCAACGCCCACGGGGTCCAAGTTCAACAGGCCCCACCCTTCATCATGTGGCCCAGACTCGCTCCTCTCACCCCGTTTCCCCAAAGGTCAAGTGGAGACACTGTCACTTCCTGCCCCACCGGCCGCCAGGAACGAACAGGGCGCAGAGCGTGCGCTGCTCAGCACCGCGCTGGGGACCCGGGCAGAGCTGTGTGAGCAGTGTGCCCCCCGAGGGCACACCTGGCTGGATGCGGGGGCCGCCGATCGAGGGCACCGGCGGGCCACACCCGTGGAGGGCACCCCATCCGAGACCAGGACGGCTCAGGGGCCTCCAGAGTGATTTCTAGCACCTGCATTCACCCCTCCTCCTCCCAGGACCTCCCCTGGACAGAGGGGGGCAAATACGCAAGCGTAAGAGAAGGGATGAGAAGAAAACCCTGAGGAATGAGACAGAAACGCACAGGCGGCGTCTGCGCAGGGGACCCGACCAGCTCCAGTCGATGCTAGCACGGCAGGAAGCGGGAAGCAGGAAGCAGGAAGCAGGAGCAATTCGCTGCGCTGGGAACAAGCCCGCCTCCCAGAGGCAGCAGCCCCGCGGACCCGGGAAGGGCGGGCTTCACCCCAAAGCCTGCATCTGCCCGTCCTGTCCTGTGACCCAGAGCACAGGGGCACCTCCGCAGAGGTGAGGCCGGAGGGGGGTGTCCTCCACAGAGGTGAGGCCGAGTCTGACGCAGGGGCCCAGCAGAGCGCAGGAGCTCTGAGCCGTGAGCACGTACGCACCTGCACTGTCCCATGTGGTGACGGGGGGCACAGGGACCGTGGGGAAGGCGGGGCCCACCCGGGACCCACAGCCCGAGGCACAGAGGACACGGGGGGGTGGGGGTGCCCACGGACAGTGAAGACAGGAAGGGCCGCTGCCTCTCACGAAAGAGCTGGTGGTCACTGGAGGTGAGGGTGACCCCCACGTGGTCCTCGTCCCACTGGTGGAAACGCCGGGCCACGGGGCTGCCTCCTGCCCTGGGCGTGAAGGGACGCTGGTCCCTCACGGTGAGGGAGACGGACCCGCCCCCGTCCTCCAGCACCTTGTGGCCGCGAACAAAACTGACTTGGGGGAATCGTTTCAAGACCAGATTTGATGGCCTACATTCAAAACCGAGACAACTTTTTCTTCTTAAGGTCAAGGAGACTCACTTTATTTGGAAGAGTCTCTACTTCGGATTTAATTAACTGGTCTCAGATTGGCGATAAACCGGGCACAGCAATCTCAGGACGGAGGGTCACAAAGACATCATCGTTAGAGAGGAAAGCATCTAAATCATGAGCTGAGGAGGCCGCACGTGCTCACTCATCACACGCTGGACGGCCATCACTGCCACCCGGTGCAGACACGCTCCCGCCCGAGCGGCAGACGGCCAGGCTGGCGACCCAGTATGCGCACCTCTGAGCAGCTCCGGGAAGCCACAGAGACACAAGACAGACAGAGACAGCGTCTCTCAGGCCCGCACGCCCATCCAGCCTCCCCGCCCTGGCCACCCTCCCTTAGCCATGGGGGCACGAGGGCTTCCGGGAGCTATAAGGCAGCTGCACATGGTGGGGACAGATGACCGCGGAGCGCCCTCCCCCTGCACAGGGAGTCTTGTGAGTCCGTGCTGAGTGCGGCCTGGAAGAAAGGACTCCCAGAACAACCGCTAACGTTCCGTCTGCTCATGGATCAGAACGCCCTTGGCTCCACACCCTCCTGCACGCGGCGGGGAAACTCTGAAAACCTCAGCCGACCCTTCTGTCCGCGGCCCCCAGCTCCGAGACCCTCCGGGCCGCTGCAGGCCGAACGTGGGCAGAGAGGCGTTCCTCCGCCTTAAGAAAGTAACTCCCTCTCTGCCTGTCC
This sequence comes from Mungos mungo, assembly GCA_004023785.1. Classification (NCBI taxonomy): domain Eukaryota; kingdom Metazoa; phylum Chordata; class Mammalia; order Carnivora; family Herpestidae; genus Mungos; species Mungos mungo. The sequence continues at coordinate 13,443 of PISW01010812.1, forward strand.
AGGGGACACCCGAAAACATGCTTCGGTGGGAGGAAAACACGCAGGGTCGGAGGCAGCGAGGCGTCGGGAGAGCAGGAAGGGGGGCAGGTCACAGAGGAGAGCGGGAAGCCAGGGCGGGTCACAGAGGGCCCCGGTGACAAGGCTGCAGCCCCACTCCTGACACCACTCTAGCCCTGAGGACGGCAAGAGGGGCCACCGGCCCAACCCGAAGCTCCGGAGATGAAAGCGGGGTGGTCTTGGGACTTAGGGCCAGCGGGTGTGGCGAGGGCAGAGCGGAGCAGGTCCGGCACCTGGCCTGTCTCCGGCCGAGACAGCTGGGGGGCTGGGCAGCTCGGGGGCCCTGAGTCCCCAGGCCACTCGGCTCCTGGGTCCGCGGTGGCGCTCAGTCCTTCAGAGTTGTGGCAGGCGCCCCCTCCCCGATGACCCTGACAACCCCTGGGGGTGGCGGGAAATCTATCTGAAGCCCGTCACTCCACACCAAGGCTCCTCCAGAGGGAAAGCAGCACCCCTGCACCAGCATGGTGGCCAGTTAGCGGGAGGAGCCAGTAAATCCGGGGGGCCAGCAGGGCACAGTGAGGCCAGGGCCCGGCTCCGTCCACGGGGGACGTTTGCATCGGTAGTGAGGCACACCTCAGCGATCACAGACAGGCCTCACGGGTCACCTGCACTGCGCCCCCAGGATCTCCCGGCCATATCACCAGCGGTCAATTACAGGGCAGTTAGCGGGGGTCGTGCGGCACAAATCCCAGAGCCTGTCCGCGCACCAGCGCCCCCTTCCTTGGACTAAAGGGAAGGACAGGGACCGAAGAGTCTCAGGCAGAACGAGAGCCACGGGGGAGAGCCGGGAGGCCGTGAGCACAGGGACCACTCTGCCCACCGCCCGGGAACATCCGCTCTGCGGGCCAAGAGCTCTGCCCTCAGCCCGTGTGGCGGCACTGCCACCCCCGGAACACGGTGGGAGCCCTCGTGTGCCAGACGCCACACCACACGCTTGACCCCGTGGCCCAGCACCCTGGGGTGGGCACGCTCTGAGCCCCGGGCATCGTGCTGGCTGCTGGGATCTCTGCATGGGAACCCGGGCACAGGTCCAAACCCAGGAGAAGGGACCCACGTTTAATTTAGAGACAGCACGTCAGAGTTCCCGACCTCCTTCATCCTCACAGGACGGTGTGACAAGCGGGAACCAATGGCACCAGACGCCGGCCAGGAGTCCCAAGAGGAACCGCATGGGGGTTGGGGAGGGGGGTCAGTGGCGGGCATCACCACAGCACGGCTGCAGGCTGCTGAGCCCCGAGGAGATCCTGGGGCACGGACAGGGACGGGCAGGGCTCTGCGTCCCTGGGACACCGCTGGGCCCGACGTGGGGGCGAGCCGGACGGCCCTCCGTGTTCAGCACCAACCCGGGGCGGGCAGAGCAGAGGGAACACGGAGCTCCTCCAGCCTGTGGGGCGGCCACGGCCGAAGGGGACCCAGCTCTCACCGCGGGGATGGTCATCTGCCGCTGGGGGGGACGCTGTGAGGAGTCAGCACAGTAACACAGGTAGAGGCCGGAGGATGGAGCCCGGGCCACACAGGCACCCAAGACACCGGCCACCAGACAGCGGCCCCATCAGCCGCTCAGGCCTCAATAAAGGCTGAAGCAGAGCCCGGGCACAGACCGCACTTAGATTATCTCCGGGTCATATTAACCTGCCTCTTTTCCTTTGATCTTTTGTGCCTGATGGCACCTCCTGCTTTCCCAGAAGTGAGGCCACGCCAGACCGCCCTGGCTGGGGGCCCTCACAACGCCCACTGCGCCACAGTGGCTGTGCCGCCCGCATGGCCGGCGGAGGAGGGGACATTCATCCTGCGAAGGCCCCGGACGGCAGGTGCAGGACGGAGTGCGGCCGGAGCCAGGGGTCGGGCCCAAGGACGGGGCCCACGCGGCACATGCGGCCTCGCCAGGCGACTACAGGCCCCCGTGTCTGCCGCCGCCGCCACACGTGTGCTCTACCGGCCGCCGGGCCCTGCGTCTCCGTGAAACAGGGCTCCCGCTGCGAACGCTCACGTCAGCCGCCCGGGGCCTAATGAGGACGCGAGCCGGGAGACACCTGTCATTCCTCACTGCCGCGCACCGAAGCCTCCCCGGCCGGGCCGCACTGCTGATTTATTCTCTGCTCTCTGACTGCTTACCTTGTAGCGGTAATAAAAATATTTTCACTTGGATGGTGATAAAGCCGAATCTAGTTTACTAGATGTAACTGAATTCTATCTTGAAAGAATAAGTCAATTTTAACCTTACAATGTAGTCAGGACGGCTTTCAGAGAAATTTCATTAAAATCACATTTACCCTAAATTAAAACACAGAGGACAGGGGACACGTAGAGGCAGCTGAAGCCCACGGAGGCAGAGCTGCTCTCCGGGAACGCATTCCAGCATCTTCTTCCCTCGGGGCGGAAGTGCACAATTTTAAAGACACTAATGGCCACAGCCGCCCTTGGTCCCCTGGGTTCCGCCGGCGTCATGCGCTAACGGGCTCCCCGGGGACCAGACAGCGGGGCCATGCAGGGAGCCAGCGCACACAGGGCCCCGGGCTGCCCAACGAGGTGAGTGTGGCCAGGTGGGGCCCCACATCGCACGTGCCAGCGCTAACCACGGGCGAGGCGCTGAGTGCAGCCGGCGGTGGAGATGGCGGCCGATGCCCACCAGGGCTCCCAGCACAGGGTCACGTCCGGGCGCACGAGCCGGAGCCGAAGCGGAGCCCGAGCCGGCCGCCAAGGGCACACGCTTGCTGACCAGCGGTCGGGAGGGCCCCTGATCGGCCTCTCAGAGAATCAGAATCGGGGAGTCAGAAACCAACGGGACCTAAAGGAGGAGAGCAGCGTCACGTGAACAGTCACCACGTCTGTCCGGTTGACGCCCTCGGTCATGAACGACTCCTCCGGGAGCACAAGGCGGCCCCCCCTGTGACACAGCAGGCAACAGGGACACGTGACGCCCAGCACCAGGCTCCGGAGGAAAACGGAGGAGTAACAGGCGTGCGTGTGTGTGTGTGTGTGTGTGTGTGCATGCGTGTGAGTGAATACACACATGTATTCTTTAACTTCAAACAGCCCGTTACGTGGAAGGCAGGCCTTTCCACCACCACCAGTAAGTACCCCCAGGGGCACGGGTGGCCTGCGGCTCAGGACCCAGTCTCGCTCTGACTCAGCCCCGCGCTGAGCGCGGCTGGAGGTGAGCCGCCGGAGCAGACACCAGAGGCACAGGGAAGTCCGATGTCAGTGTGTGTCATCTTCTGCTAAAAAATTATTATTTATGTGAAATTAAAATTTGTGCGGGTGCTCCTTTCACTGGCTCAACCTGGCACCGCTAAGACCAGGCACGCCTGAGCATCCGTGTCTGGTGGCTGGCTCTGGCCTTCCCAGTCAGCCTGCAGACAGGCCGACGCCAAAGATGGAAATCTCCGGGCCGACAGCCACCGAAGACCTCGGCTCAGACTGGCTGACTGAGGACCAGATTTCTCTCCTCCTCCTGGCCCACTGGGGCCTCCTGGGTTTATGGTCTCTGGAAGCAAGCTCAGAGCACAGCCAAGCAGACCCAGGGCCCAGGGGCCAGCCAAGAGTTCCGGGCCCTCGGGAGGGCGCACACAGGCCCAGCTCTGTCCCAAGGTTCTCACCAGGAATGACCCCAACTTCCCTGTTTGTGCCCATTTTGCGCCCCATGGACACTAATCTATGACGCAATTCTCTAGGAGCTGATTTGAAGTCTTCTGAAAAAACCAAGCACAGACATAACCAGATTTATCTGCCTGCTAAGACTGTGTGTCTTAAATACTCCTTTTTAATAGTGAAATAGGAATTCCGTTAGGTTTTCAAACAAAAGATGCGGCAAGGACTTCTTTTACATCATCCTACGACACAAAGATGCCCGACGGCAGAGCCCACGGTGCGTCTGCCCCAGGTTCAGCCGCGGGGGCTCTGAATGCAGTCCGAGGGAGAGCCCAGGGGCCGGACGTGGGGTTCACGGGGGGTCGTGCACTCTCCCCAGTTAATATCCGAGGTAACGGACATAAGGACAATAAATGCACGAGGGGCATCATCTGGGTAGGCTGCAAAACTGGGAGATGTCTTTCAAATTCACGTACGCAGCCGGGTGTGATGTGGAGCGAGAATCGGGGCGGGGGGTGCTTTATGGGCTGGAATCCTCACCGTCTGGACGACTGTGAATCTCTGTCCATTGTGACAGCAGCACATTTATAAATAACCGTGTGAACTTACACTTTTCCATGCAAACGTCACGTGGTGGGCCGGGGACAGCCGCTCTGGGGGCACGTGCTCTTGCCCATGAGCGCGTCTGTGCCCGCGATCACCGCGGCGCGGGGCTCCCCGCTTCCCTTTGCCCCTGACTCCCTCCCACGGCCATTTAGCTATTTTCCTACACGACCCGTCCGGTTCATGCCCACAAGACTTTCCATTTGTCTCCCAATTTTTATCAACGTGCTGAAACCAAAACAGCAAAAGTTCACCCATTTCTCACCCACCCCAGCACCCACCAATCCAGTCTCCGCATCTGTGAGCTTGCTTTTCAGCGTCCTGTCTACCCTAAGATTGCACGTATACACGAGCCCATACAGTGTTTGTGTCTGACTCATGACCCTGAACGTGATGCCCCCGAGGTCCATCCGTGTTGCTGCACGCGGCAGGATTTCCTGGCTCATAGCTGAGTAACCTTCGTGTGTGCATGCGTGTATGTGCACGTGCGTGTGCGCGCGTGTGTGTGCACTACAGCTTCTCCATCCGTTCTCCTGCTGACGGACGTTAGGTTGTGTCCACAGTCTGACGGTTATAAAAGAGGCTGCAACGAACAGGAGAGCAGATACATCCTCCAAGCAGTGTTTCCACTTTCTTCAGATAAATACGTCAAAGTGAAACTGCACATGCTGGTTATATTGCTGAGAAATCTCCGCTCTGCTCACCGTATTGGCTGAACCAGTTTGCGTTCCCACCAACAGTGCCCAGGGGCTGTCTCCTCTCGAAGAGCCTTCTAATCCCAGGTAAGGGTAATATCTCACTGCTGCTTGGTCTGCATTTCCCCAGGGACTAACGGGACCGCGCATCTTCCCCGGCTGTGGGCCATCTGCAGGCGCTCTGTGGGAAAACGTCTATCCAGAGCTTCTGCCCATTTTTTGACCAGATTGCTTCTTGTTTTTGTTTTGTTTTGTTGCCGCTGAGTTGTAAGAGGTCGTTATACATTTTGGATGATGGCCTTTACCAGATTCGCGATTATTTTCTCACATTCGGCGGGATGACTTTTCACTGTGTTCGTGGTCTCCGGAACCGCACAGAAACTTCTGAGCACAGTGTGTCCCGACTGCTCAATCTTGCTTTTGTTACTTTTACTCCGGGGTTAGATTCAAAATCTCGTAGCCGAGAGCCGTGTCAGCAAGCCTGCGTTTCCTCGCGTGAGTTTTAAGGTTTCAGGTCTGAGACTCAAGTCTTTGACCCACTTAGAGTTCATTTTCTGTGTTTGGTGTGAGGTATCAGCCCAGTTTCTTTCTTTTGTATGAATTTTCCCAACACTGTTTGTGGAAGAGACTGTTCTTTCCTCGTGGCATTTTCTTGGCTCCTTGTTGTCACTGAGCTGGCCGCGGGCTCTCCGTGCTGGATCATTCATCCGTGTGTCTGCTTTTACGCCAATACCGTATGTTTTAGTTACTACAGCGTCTGCGGTACAGTCTGAAATGAGGGCACACGACCCCTCCAGCTTCACTCCTCTTTCCCATGATCGCTCTATCTGGGGTCTTTGGTGCTTCCATACGTGCGTATTTTAGAATTCTTTGCTCTGTTTCTCTGAAACCCCACTGCAATTTTGGTAGGGATTGCACTCACCCTGCATATTGCTCTGGGTAGGACGGGCATTTTCACGATATTAATTCTTCTAATCCCTGAGCACCAAATAGCTCTCCATTTATTTGTAACTTCTTTAACTCCCTTCATGAACGCCTTCATGTTCAATACACAGGCCTTGCACCTCCTTAGTTAAATTTATTCCCAGGTACTTTATTCTTTCTGTTGCGATTGTAAATGGGCTGGTTCTTCTTATCTTCTTTTCCTGGTGGTTGGTTGTCAGTGTAAAGAAACACAACAGATTTCTGTGCAATGATTTTGTGCCCTGCACTCGTCCCCTAGCTCTAACAGATGTCCTGAACCAGTGGGAGGTTTTCTGGATCCACTGCGTCGGCGAACAGTGACCGTTTGACTTCTTCCGTTCCCGTTCGGATGTCCTTTCTTTTTGGCCTGATTGCTTGGGCTGGACACTCAGCACCAAGTTGACAAAAGTGAGGGTGGACATTCTCGTCTGTTTCTCATCTTTGGGAAAGGCTTTCGGCTTCTCACAGCTGAGGGTCAGGTCAGCCGTGGGCTGGCCGCGTTCGGCTCTCACTCCACTCCTGCGCGGAGACGGGTTCCTCCTCCACCTACGTTGTGTGGAGTTGTTTTTTCTTCTTCATCACAAACAGATGTTGACTTTGGTCAAATGTTTTTCCGAAATCGAACAAGATGATCACATAACTTTTATCGTTCATCTTGTTAGTGTGTAGCACACTGACCGCCTTGTCCTATCTGCAAACCGTGTCCGCACCCCTGGAATAAATCCAACCTGGTCACGGTGTGTGATCTTCTCAGTGGGCTGGTGAATTCAGTTTGCAAAGATTTTGTTGACGCTTTTTGCATCAGTGCTCATCTAGGACTCTGGCCTGTAATTTTCTTGATGTGGGTTCCCGGTCTGGTTCTGGTGTCAGGGTGATGCTGGCCCCACACGTTGTGTTTGGAAGAGCTTCCCCTTCTGGTTTTTGGAAGGGTTTAAGGACTGGCATTGACCTTCTTTGACTGTTTGGTAGAACTCACCAGTGACACTGCTGATCCAGACATTTGTTGCTGGGAGGCTGTTGAATCCTGATTTGCTCTCCTTCCTAAGTAACAGGTCTAAGGATCAGATTCTCTCCCCCATCATGATTCAGTCTTGGTTGGCTGTATGTGTCCAGAAATTTATCCGTTTCTTCTAGGCTGTCTGATCGGTTGGTATGTAACTGTTCTTGGTAGGCCTTTATGATCCTTCGTATGCCTATGGCATCGGCTCTACCTCTCCCCTTCCATTTCCGGTTTCATTTGAGTCCTCTCTCTCTTGGGGAGTCTGCTACAGTTTTGTCCACTGTTTACTTTTCCAAGGACCAGCTCTTTCTTTCAATGATCTTTCTAAAAATCTCTACAGGGCCTACATCATTTCCTCCTGTTCTAATCGTCGTCATCACCTTCCTTCTACCAACTCTGGGCTCCATTTCTTCTTCTCTTTCGGCTCCCTGAGATGTCAAGGCAGGGTGATGGTGTAAGACTTCTCTCGTCTCCGGAGGCATTTATTGTCTGAACCTCCCTCTCAGAACTGCTTCTGCTGCACCCAGTAAGTGTTGGTAAGTCACTGCTCCGTTTTCGTTCGTCCCAAGGTATTTCTTGATGTCTCTTTCGGTTTCTTCAGTAGCATGCTGTTTAATCTGCATATATTTGTGAATTTTCCAGTTTTATTCATGTGATTCACTTCACTTTCCTCAATCAACAAGCCTGTGTCGATGTCCTCCTGCACCAAAGTACCAAACAGTTCTGAAATAAATACTGTCCTTCCCCTAAAATGCAGAAATGAGGCAGTAGGTTTTTTTTTAAGTAATTTTTCTTCCTGACACATCCTGCCCTTAATAAAATCTTTACAGGCCCTGCATGTGCTCCAAGTCCAGTTTCCCTCTCCAAGCAGCGAGCAATGAAACGGGGGCCGGGTGACCTTCACGCGGCTGGGGCCGGCAGGAGCCTCTCCCGAGCAGAGCTGAGGGTCCCGGCGCCCACCAGCCAGGGGGCCCGACCTCTGCCAACACGTGTACTTCCCGCTGGGAAAGCCCGGGTATTTCGAGGTCATCTGGGGATTTCAGGGTCGGAACGACAGTCACAGACAGGCTGTGTGGCGTTATCTACTATGTAAACGAATCTTCCCTCTTGTGAGGAACTGATTCTTTAATCAAAAACCTGCAGGATCAAAGTACCCTCCTCAGAAACTGCTCTGAAAAACGTGATTAATGAGAAAGTACAAGATTTGGTCGGGATTCCTCTGGGCACTGGCGCTGCTGCTCTTGTAAACAACCGTCCAGCAAACCTGCGGTGAGTTTCCTCCTGAACCACAGCACCAGACAATCATTCGCGTGCTTCCCAGCCCGCAGCAGCGGGACAGATGAGCACTGAACCCGGCTTCCCAGCCTCCACGAACGTGTAAGACAGCCGTCCGCGGGACACGAGAGGGAGAGAAGCTAGGGATGAGTAATTCACACCCCATCTCCAAGAACTGGAGGAGACGGGGACGGCGGGGAAGCTGCGGGCGGGGAGGACCCGGCGTCTCGGAGGTGTCGCTGTGCGGTGAAGGGTAAGTGCATGGGGTGCTGATGCCCAGGGGCCCGTGCGCCCCAATGTTCACAGCGGCACTGTCAACCATAGCCAATCATGGGAAGAGCCTAAACGTCCATCCCCTGATGAGTGGATCAAGAAGATGTGGTGTATACACAATGGAGTACTACATGGCAATGAGGAAGAATGGAATCTGGCCATTTGTAACAATGTGGATGGACCTCGAGGGTGTCATGCTAAGTGAGGTAAGTCAGGCGGAAAAGGACAGATACCATATGTTTGCACTCATGTGGAACAGGAGAGACTTAACAGAGGACCATGGGAAAGGGAAGGGGGAAAATAGTTGGGGAGAGGAGGGGAGGCAAACCATGAGAGACTCTTAAATACTGAGAACAAACTGAGGGTTGATGGGGGAGGGGGAGGGGGGAAGTGGGTGGTGGGCACGGAGGAGGGCACGTGTGGGGATGAGCACTGGGTGTTGTACGGAAACCAATTTGACAATAAATTCTATCTCGTTGCAAAGCAGCTAAATACACTGAGTCGAATAAAGTTTTATTGGAAGAACCGTGAAAAAACTCCGTCGTGTGGAAATCAGGTCCATCGCCGGAAATCAGACTCCATCAAGGAGCAGAGTGGAGTCTGTAATGTGTGTGACTCCATCTCACAATCCGCTCCAACAGTCCCCCGAACCCGGGGCCCTTCGGGGGAGACAGCACGTCCGTGCTCTCCCGCGAGCGCGCCAGCGCGGGGGCGACACAGCCCCCACGGGGACCGGCGACAGCGCGGAATCGCACCCACCCCGTCACCTCGGAGAAGGCAGGACCTCTCCACGCGGTCGGTGAAATCGCCCGCCGCGCTCGCGTGAGGCTCGTTATGAAAGAGCGCTTGTCCCTCCGAGCCCGTGCGCCGACCGGCGGGCGTCACAAGTCCGCCCTGGTTCGGACGGCGTCACCTTGCTAGCGCTCTGCTCCTTCATGTGACAGACCACCAGGAGACCATGCCCCGAGCGGGCGGCGTGGTCTCCCGACCTCCATGTAGTTAGACCCGCTCCTGCGGTGTGACCGTCAGCACGTCAGACGGGCGACCGTTTCAAGAACGAAGGTAAAGAGTATTTCAAAGCCCTCACTTAAACATGAAAACACAGTCTAAGACGGCCGAGCACACACCGCAACTTCTCTATAATATTAAAGATGTTACTTCCAGACCCGGTAATTAATTGGATTCCGTGGAGAAAGTACGCCAGCATCCTGATGGCAGAGTCATGCGCCAAGGCCGGGGACAGCCATAAACAACCGCACCGCCACCCAGATCGTGACAATCATCGGGCTTAATAAGGAGTGAGAGCTGCCCGCTCCTGGCGCGCGCTCGTTACCCCCGCGAAGCGCCTGCGCTGAATTCTGATGACGCCGCCTGCATGGCAGGAGATGCCCGGCCCTGCCCTGGGGGCGCCAGGGCCCACGGGCTGAGTGAGGGCGGCATCGCTGGGGCCGGGGGCCGGGCCCCGCCTCATGCCACCTCCTCCCCACGGCCCGCAGGGAGGTGGCGCCCGGGCGGCGGGGAGGAGGGCGGTGGGGAGGAGTGTGGCAGGGAGGAGGGCGCCCGGGCAGCAGGGAGGCGGGCACCTGGGCGGCGGGAGGAGGGCACCCAGGCGGCGGGCTTACCGTCGATCCGGCTCACCAGCTCCCCCAGCATCTTCACCTTCATCTGGATCCCGGGCTGGGCAAAGGTGTAGTTGTCCTGAGGGAAAGAGCACAGCGGACATCGTGTGGGTAGAAGATAAAACACGCATTCTGAAGGGGAGACAGGCAGTGGGACAGAGGTGAACAGTGTCACAGCAGGACGAGTTCCTCAACTAGACCCGCATGTCACACATCAGGCCACGCCAGCCGCCAACACAGAGCGCGATCGGTGAGCCCGGAGGTCAGAGGGAGAGTCCTCCCATCTCCACCTCGGGGGCACTTATAGAGCATCTCTTTATGTAAATACAGATGTTTACATTTAAGGTAGACAAACAGGGGGCGTCTGGGTGGCTCAGGTCATGATCTCTCGGTTCGTGGGTTCGAGCCCCACGTCAGGCTCTGTGCTGACAGCTCAGAGCCTGGAGCTGCTTCAGATTCTGTGTCTCCCTCTCTCTCTGCCCCTCCCCTGCTCACACTCTGTCTCTGTCTCTCGCAAAAATAAATAACTGTTCAAAAAAACTTTTTAAGTGAACACTCAGGCTCACTGAGATGGGGGCGCTGCGAGCCGCTGCCTGGCCAGGGCGCGGGCAGCACAAACTCGGCGTCACCAGGAAAGCAGAGGCGGAACGGTGCCTGGACCAGAGCTGACGGTGCCGGCGTCGTGCCCGTGGTCCAGGGCCAACGACACAGCCGCTGCACGGGGAAGCGTCGGCCGGTGACCACTGTCGGCGAAGCCGGGGGGAAGAAGTGATACAGGCAGGGAACCAGCGGAGGCGTTGAGCGGGACGAGTCCTCGGCTGGACAGACCCAGAAAGGGTCCCCGCGCTCTGCCCAGCGCTGTGCAGCCCTGGCAAGCAACATCCCCTCTCTGGCCTCAGTCTCGTCCTCTAGGCCACGGGAATAATGCTGCCTTCCGACGAGGAAACAGGTCAGGGGAAGATGCCGGAGGGTCCAGGCAGCAGAGGCGCGAGGGGCGAGGCCAGGGCCCCCCCAGCCCTCGGTCACCCCCAGAACTGCCGCTGGGCCCCGCAGGCACAGGCGCTCACACAGGGACACACACGAGACAGACAACCCCGAAGAGGTCCTCGGCCTGAGCCGGGAGCCGGGCACAGCGGTGTCGATCCACTGACCACGAAGAAGCATCCGGACGGCACGGGGGCCCACGGCGGGGCCGGGGTCCTGACAGGCAGAGGGGAGGAGGGAGGTCGTGTGAGCACGAGAAAGGCTCGGGCCACCGTGGCAGCTCTGAAGGTGGAGGAAGGAGCCGGACAAGGTTCCGAGTTCTCCCTGGAGCCTCTGGGAAGGGGACAGCCTGGCCCACACGGATTCGGCCCCACGAGACACACGGCGGAAGCCAGGCCTCTGGAACTGTGAGACACTAAACAATCCTGGTGCTTTTAGCCACTGAGCCTGAGGCGACTTGTTCTAGAAACAACAGGAAATGGAGACGGGAGGTTCGGAGGCTGTTCTTCATTGGCCTCCGAGGACCCACTGACACCCAAGGAAGAGGGGCGCCTCCAGGCTCAGCTGGTTAAGCATCTGACTCTTGATTTCCGCCGAGGTCCTGATCCCAGGGCCGTGAGTTCAAGCCCCACACTGGGCTCCGCACGGAGCATGGAGCCTGCTCCGGATTCTTAGTCTTTCCCTCCGCCCTGCTCACGTTCTCCCTCTCTTAAAAAAAGAAAAGAAAAATGCCTACAGAGCAGTGAGGATTTTTTCCACAGACATGGGGAATGGACAGAGTCGGCCGTGACCTCTGACTGGGCGACTCCCCCAAGTAGATTCTGAGGGGCCGGCTCTGGGCTCCAAGCCCGCGCACCCCTGCAAGGCCAAGCCCAAGAAGAGCTGCGTGCGCTGACCACAGGGAGTCACTAAACATGGGCGCTCCCACGGGGGGCCCACGGGGACCTGGCATGACCGTCCCCTAGATCTGGTGACAGGTGCACGTCCTGCTAAATGCCGATCTCCGGAGAAGCGAGGCCAGGCAGGGCCTCGTGCTCAGTGGGCCGGACTCCTGGGCCCGAAGGAGCCACGTGAGTCCCAACACAGCACACGTTAAGGACACGCCGTAAGCTTTAATGTAGCCGAACTTCAACAGGGAAAAGAAATCCGGGCCTTGCACTTGGGCTTGCAAGGGTTAGCCTTTGGCTTAATTTCTCCCTGGCTGGGATAACAGAAGGAGATTTATATTCAAATTTGGAGCACACTGCCTCGTTGGGAGTTTACACGCTGTCAGGTCACTGCTCGGCAGAATTTCTGATGAGCCGGGTCGAACGATCCACCTGGATGGGATTCAGGACGAGGAGGAAACTGCGGACTCTGAGGCCTGGCAGGTGATTTCACTAATGCTCAGTGCTGACGGGTCCCAGAGCCGCCGGGGCACAGCTAACACCCTCCCCCGGGGGGCCCAGGAGGAAGGTCAAAGATGCAGGCACTTCAGTGCGAGCTGGCCATCCTCAGGGCCATGGGCCTCCCCCCTCCCTCCTCCCTGGAGCTGGCCGTCTGCAGGGCCGTGGGCCTCCCCCCTCCCTGGAGCTGGCCGTCTGCAGGGCCGTGGGCCTCCCCCCTCCCTGGAGCTGGCCGTGTGCAGGGCTGTGGGCCTCCCCTCCTCCCTGGAGCTGGCTGTCCGCAGGGCCATAGGCCTCCCCTCTCCCTGGAGCTGGCCATCCGCAGGGCCTCCACCCTCCCCCCCTCCCTGGAGCTGGCCGTCCGCAGGGTCGTGGGCCTCCCCCCTCCCTCCTCCCTGGAGCTGGCCGTCCGCAGGGCCATGAGCCCCCCCACCTCTCCGGGGGAGGCAGCTGGTGCGGCTCCCACACCTTCCCCATCCCCAGGACACCCGCCACGAAGAGGCAGCTTCTCAACTGCTAAGCCCGGCAGCACAGCCAGCCTGTGGGCTCAGCCCTCCCTCACCTCAGAGCCAGCTAATCCCCTGGCAAGGCTGCTCCCCAGGAAAGCTCTCCACTCGGCGCCCCCGGGAGGCCCTGCCCTGCCTGGCGCTCGCTCCGATGGGGCAGGTAAGTCTGAGTAATCCTGGGATTCACTCAGCCAGTTTATTTGGCTCTCACACTGAGATAGGATTTCAAGATTCTCATTTAGAAGAAATAAAAGTTATTCTTCAGTCTCCATCTGCCACTCTTCTGTTTTATTTCTCAATTTGTTCAAAACCCAGGTAGGGAAGATAGGTTTTCTTGGAAATCCAAACAATGTGAAGAGAAGAACACCTAAGAGCCTTTGAAATTTAAAAAAAAAAAATCTGTATTTTGAAAGGACCAGAAGCGACTGTTGGCTGGGGTGTGGCCCTGGACTCTGGAGGTGGGTCACAGGGCAGAGAAGACGGGCCGCCAGACAAGCTCCCACCCAGAGGACAAGACGGAGCTCAGGGGCAGTGCCCAGCGAGGCGGAGGGCGCCCAGCAGCCAAGGCCGAGGTGCTCGGGGAAGGGACGTCCCGTGACCCCAGCCACAGCCTGTCCGGGAGGCACGCGGCACCCACGCCCGCGCAGGGGGACCTGCGGACCACCAGACCCCCCGGAGCAGTGCCTCGGATCAGACCGCGGTTCCGCCTGCGCCCGTCCAGACGGCACCCACGTGCACATGCACAGACACGCCCGCTGGCCGAGGCTGCGAACGGGGCGCCAGGTCGCGCGTGTTTACAGAAGTCCTAACGGGGACGTCATCAGTCCCTTCACAGAAAGTGAACACTCAGACCCTTTCAAATTGAGATTTGATTTTACGTCCTTCAAAAAGAACACAATCCACAAAACTGCTGCCCAGAGGAAGAAAGGTCTGAAGACGACAGTGACCCCTTGGGAGGGCTTTCCAGGAGGGAAAGTCTGCGTGCGCAGGAGGCCGTCGAGGTGGCACCCGCGGGCCCCACGCCCACTGCCGGTCCAGCTCGCGCTCCGGCCACAGCAAGTAGCACCTGCTGTGCTCTTCAGAGAAAAGTGAAATACCACGTTCCGAAGGAGCATTTCGGAGAAGAGCTGAGACTCCAATTCAGAGGGGCTCAGCCGGGAGGACCCAGGCACCCGCCGACTGAGGCACACAGCTCCGGGGCACAAGGGACCCGCCTGCCCCTGCCGGGGGCTGCACCCCGGACCAGAGACCGCCTCCTGGACCCCCTCTTGGAACGCCGCTTCTTTCTTATGCTGAAACCTCCGCACCCCTGGACCTGTGCCCCAGACCCGCCTCCGGAACAAGCCAGCAAGCCCTCTCCCCCCGCACGATGGCCCTCACGTCTTGCGGGTGCTCCCAGGCCATCTGGCACAGCCGGGGACAAGGTGTCCCACCGCTGCCCTCAGGACTCGCCCTTCGGGACGTCAGCCCGGTTACCGCAGGAACATGGTGACTGACAGGTGGCACCGTGGTGCTGGACTGTGCGCTCCCTCGTCGCCCAGGTGTCCTCCCGCAGGCCAGGTGACGTGTCGGGTCCCTGCAGAGACGGGACTGCCGTCCTCAGGCCTGCTGCAGGCCAGGCCAGGCCAGGCCAGCCCTCCCTCCTGGGCTGGTGCCTGCGACCCCAGGATTCTGGAGTGTTCCGTCATTCCCTAACATGCCCACCAGGCAGCTTGTCAGGGACCCTGTGCCCGGGTTCTGGCGAGAGCTTGTCACCTGGACCCCCTCGGCCTGGCACCTCCCAGAATTCCAGACTCCAGAAGGAGTTCAGCACAAGCTGCCTGGTGGACGTGTCTCACCTGACGTCAGGACTCGCCGCCGGGGGCGCTGACCTCCGCCAGCGAGGCCGCGGGAAGCTCACGTCTGCTGTCTTCCGGGCCTCCCCCATGCATGGCGGGCTCTGCTCTGCACGCCTGCCCGGACACCCAGCCCTGAGCACTGTGTACGGAGTCCTAGGAGGCACTGAACCTCAGGGCGGTCTTCGGGCACAGAATGGGCCCTTCTGTTCACAGAGAGAACAGTTTGGCAAATGTTTGTCACAGAGGCCACGCGAGTGCGTGTGGGGGGCTCCCTGTGACCCAGGGAGCCCCGCCTGCCGGCGGAGCACAGGACGGGGAGCCTCACCCAGAGGACGCACAGACGACGTGAAGCCTGAGCAGAGATGCAGAAAGAGGGGAGCAGGCGCAGGACGGCCCTGGCAGCGGCCAGGAGCAGGGTGCCTCCCAGGAAGGGACTGAGGGCCGGCACAGCTGGGGGATGGGGGTGGGGGTCGGGTGTGCAGCGGGGGGCTGGGCGGCCACGTGGGAGGGGAGCTGTGGAACGGAGTTAGCGCCCCGGGGACAGGGAGGCGCCGCAGCTCCCACGTCTGCACCCGGGAGACGCCCGTGGCTGCGAGGGGCAGAGAGGGCGTGGGGGCGTCGGGTGTGGGGCCACCGCCGACGCAGGCCGAGTGACACCTGGGGCTCCTCACTGAGGATGCAGGCGGCCCAAATTATCCAGACCGCTTTCAACGACCTGTGTGGCTGGTTGGGTGTTTGAACTTGAACAGGGAGCCTCTCATTTATTGCCGTGAGCTCATTCACTTGATTGGCTCTCGGGTGGCACTCCAGGCAGCTGGACTCAGTCTGAATCTCGACTGTGTCATCTGTCACATTAGCTGTCCCTCCAAGCTGCGAGGCGCTTCCACGTCTTCATTACAGATTCTGAGAAGGGGGAGGACGGGGTGCCACGGCACTGGAGACCGCGCACGGGTGGCGGAGCGTCGGCACGTGTCAGGCCAACTGCCCTGGTCCCTGTGAGCTCGCTGCCTCCTGTCTTCTCACCGGCAGATGGGGAGGAACGGCCCCTCACAAGGGGGGACAGCACCGAAGGAACCCGGACCTTCCCCCCCAGCGCTCACCTTCCACAGGACAGCGGTCAAGGTGGCGGTGCTCCAGCCCTGACCCCCAGCCGGTGCGCCCGCCGTCTGCCAGTCCGGAAACGGGGAAGATGCTAAACGCCCATTTCCAGCCCCTGGCTGGCGTTCACCCAAACTATGGAGCCAGGAGAAGGGGGTCCACCAGGCGGTCGACAAGGGCTGGCGGGCGGGGGCCCAGGGGGGTTTAAGGCACAGACCCCACCCGATGTGACACCGCGATGGTGGACACGTGTCACTACACATCTGTCCAAGCCACAGAACGTGCCCCGGCGGGAGGGAGCCCCGACGTGGACGCCGGGCGTCAGCCGAGGAGGGTAAAGCAACGCCAGGCATGCCGAGGGCATCGCACTAACGCAAGACGCCGCTTCAGGGGGAGCCTGTCTGCCGGAGGCGGTGACTCCAGGGGACCCAGGCTTTCTGCTGGTACTTCTCTACGCCCGAAACTGCTCTAAGGCGTAAAGTCCACTAATTTATAAAAACACTCAATTCATCCAGAAGAAGACAGAAAAAATGAAATAAGAAACACAAAAACAAAATAAACAGCAGAGTGGCAGCACACACACCAGCCATGCAAAGACTTGACCTGGAAACATTATATGAATGTGTGTGAACTGAATGCACTTAAAAGGATAAAGCAAACCCAACTGTGAGTAATGTCCACGAAACACACGTTAACCAAAAAGACACCAACGGATCACAGGCAAAGGGGTAAAGAGGACGCGCCGGGACTGAGACCAGAGAAGGGGGACTGACTCGATCAACATCAGAGGAGCCGGATTCCAGGGGACAGAGCCAGAAAGATGAGGACATTTCATAACGATAAACACACACAGGGGCGCCTGGGTGGCTCAGTCGGCTAAGTGTCCGACTTCAGCTCAGGTCTCCATCCCGCTGTTCCTGAGTTCAACCCACACTGGGTTCTGGGCTGAGATCTCAGAGCCTGGAGCTTGTTTCTTCAGAGTCTGTGTCTCCCTCTCTCTCCACCCCTCCCCTGGCTAGTGCTCTCTCTCTCAAAAATAAATAAACATTAAAATAAAAATTTTAACAACAAAACTAAGAAATATACATTCATCAAGAAAACCTAAAACCTAAGACTACATGTGTGCATCTAATAAATGAGATTCAAATAATGTGAAGCAAAACCTGACAAAATTAAAAGAGACAAATCAACCTCTGAAGTTGGAAATTTCAAAAGTCTTCACTCAGTAGCTGACAGAAAAAGTAGACAGAAAACCAGGAAGCGCAGAGAAGACAGGGCTGACACTGTCAACCAGCCTGACCCAGGGGACACTTCCGGAAACTTCCCCCAACAAACCAGAACACACGTTCTCTCCAAGGACACACGGAACGTTCTCCAAGACACCAGGGGACAGTCTCGAAACAAGTATCAGCAAAGTTAATCCCCAATTTTAGGAATGAAAGACATCACTGTAATTCCTCGAGACACTAAGAGAATTAAGGAGTAGGGGCGCCGGGGGGGCTCCATTGTTTGGGCGTCCGACTTCGGCTCAGGTCGTGACCTCACAGCTCCTGAGTTCGAGCCCCATGTCAGACTCTGTGCTGACAGCTCAGAACCTGGAGCTGCTTCAGATTCTGTCTCCCTCTTGCTCTCTGCCCCTCCCCCGCCCATGCTCTTTCTCAAAAATAAAATAAAAACATTTTTTAAAATTAAAAAAAAAGAAGTATTATAAACAACAATATGCCAAGAAATTAAACAATTTCATTAAAATGACCAAATTCCAGGGTGCCTGGGTGGCTCAGTCGGTTGGGCATCTGACTTTGGCTGAGGTCATGGTCTCGCGGTTCATGGGTTTGAGCCCCGTGTTGGGCTCAGTTGGTACCAGCTGCTGACAGCTCGGAGCCTGGAACCTGTTCTAGATTCTGCGTGTGTGTCTCTCTCTCTGCTACTCTCCTACTCACACTCTGTCTCTCTGTCTCTCTCTCAAAAATAAACAAAAATTTAAAAAACTTTATTAAATAAGAAAAAATAAAATGACCAAATTCCTTAAAAGACAAAAATTTTCAAAAGTGACAAGAAATACAAAATCTGGGGCAGAAATTGAATTTATAGTTAAAACTTGACCACAAGGAAAGTTCCAGGCCAAGAAGCCTTCACTGTTGAATTCTATCAAATATTTAAATAAGAAACAATACCAACTTACACACAGTCTTTCAGAAATTGTAAGAGCCCTTGATGAAGCCACCGTTTCCCTACTGCTAAAAGAGAAAAAGACGGGAGCCTGGCGTCTCAGTCGGTCATGACCTTAGTTTGTGAGTTCGAGCCCCACACAGGCTCACAGCTTTCAGTGCAGGAGCCTGCGTCAGCGCCTCTGTCGCCCTCTCTCTGCCCCTCCCCTGCTCACAGACGTGCTCGCCCTCTCTCTCTCAAAAATAATAAAACAAAAACATAAAATTAAATTTTAAGTAAAACATTAAAAAAATTTTTTAAAGGGGCAGCACCCGGGTGGCTCAGTCAGTTAAGTGTCCAACTTCAGCTCAGGTCATGATCTCGCAGGTTCTGAGGTCAAGCCCCACGTCAGACTCTGTGCTGACGGCTTGGAGCCTGGAGCCTGCTTTGGATTCTCTCTCTGTCCCTCCCCCTCCATTCTCTCTCTCTCTCTCAAAAATAAATAAAACATTTTTAAAAATTTAATAGGGGTACTTGGGTGGCTCAGTCAGTTAAGCATCTGGCTTCCGACTTCGGCTCAGGTCCTGATCTCGTGGTTCGTGGGTTCGAGCCCCGCGTCGAGCTCTGTGCTGACAGCTCAGAGCCTGGAGCTGCTTCGGATTCTGTGTCTCCCTCTCTCTGCCCCTCCCCTGCTCATGCTGTCTCTCTCTGTCTCTCAAAAATAAAAAAAGGTTAAAAATTTTAATAAAATAATAAAATTTAATTAAAAAAAAAAGAAAGAGACATTGGAAGGAACGAAAGCAGAAGCCAGTATTCCTTGTGAACAGGGATGTGCAAATCTGTAAGTACATTTTACCCGAGAAAATCCAGAGACACAGAAAAAGGCTAGTACGACAAAGTGGGTTCATGTCAGAAGTGCAGGTCGACCTCACAACTAAAAATAACTAAGATCCTGTTACTAGTTTAGCAGAATAAACAAGAAAACCATATGATCATCTCAACAGACAAAATACCAATTCGTAATTTAAAAGACCCAGAAGAGCAGCCTGTAATTAATCTGCCGTCCTGGTCTTCTCCGACCAGATCTTCAGAAATCTATTCTGTCCTAACCTCTCACTCCGTTATTTGCCAGCATCCGCCAATAAGCCAGGTGCTTGCTGAAAATACAGTCCCCTCGTCCCTGGAACGTGCACCGTCAGCGCCGTCGCCCTCCATGCCGAGGCCGGGCACTCGCTGTCCCCACCGCACGCGGCAGGACGGGACAATGTCGCTCTTGTCTCGTAGGAGCCTCCAGCGCAGCAAGGCAGGGAGGGAATCACAGCCACGGGTGTTGTGCAGAGAGAAGTGAAAGTGTCTCCACTGGCAGATGGCAGGACCGAGTCCACAGACACCCCACGGCATCCGCCAACAGGCTCCCAGCACGACTACATGACTTCAGCAAGATCACCAGAGAGGGCGGCACTTTCCACAAGTGACCGCGACAGCACCCCTCCCCCAGGGACTCCTGTGCTCTGTGACCGCGCCACTCCTTATCGGGAGCTGGGGTCCGACTTCCCTCTCTTGGAATCTGTGACCGCTTCGACCACGAGGACACCAGTGACGCTGGGGGACTTCAGACGCTCAGCCGCGAGCAGCGCACCTTCCATCTTGTCTGCCGGGAGCCTTCCCGGGAGCCCCGCGCCGTTCTGGAAGAAGCCCCGCTGTCCTCGGGCCGCCGCTGTCCTCGGGCCGCCGCTGTCCTCGGGCCGCCGCTGTCCCCGGGCCGCCGTGCTGTGAGGCCGCTGAGTCACAGGGAGAGGTCGGGGGTGGCGGCCACTCCACAGTCCCGGCCTTAGAGCCCAGGTGCCAGATCCTCACGCCGGAGACGTGAGGTGATTCCGGCCCCGCGGCATCAACACGTGCCCACTTCCCACCGGAGCGCCAGGCACCGCACACGGGGACGCGGCACATGGCCTCCCCTGCCTGAAATCCGACTGAAAGAGTCTGCGGCCACAATAGTTAGTCCCTTTAAGCCAGGAAACGGAGCCACCTGTTATGCAACAACACTAGCTAGGAAAGGATGTCAGTTTACAAACTCAATCGTATTTGTAGATACGAGCAGTCAAAACTGAAAAACCAAATTGGCAAACAGAGCGACCCCATTGAAAGTAGCATCAAAACCTCGTAAAGTATCTAGAAATAAATTTAACAAAATACACTGAAAACTACAAAATGTTTGTGAGGATAAATCTGAAAATGTCTACATTAAAAGACTTCATAGAGTTAATACGATTAATTCTGGGCAAATTGACACAGAGATTCGACATAATCCCATCCGAACCCCATCCTACGTCTTTTGCTAAGGGTTTCTTGGTAGGAAATGGCTAACGATAAACATTACATGAAAACGTAAGGAGCAGAAATGTGCCACAATGATGACTTGGACGTAAATAGGCGCATATTTCTACTTGGTTTACTTAATAAAGCTCTACCTAATTTCTTAAAAAAAAAAAAAAAAGAAAGAAATGTGCACGCCAATTTATTTTAAAAAGAACAAACTTGGAGGACTTTCCTGCACTTTGAGAAAAGCTACAGTAATTTAAGACAGTCTGTGCTGGCACAAAGATCCATTAACAGAACAACAGAGCAGAAAAGAGTGTCCAAAAATAGACACGCACTTATACAATCGTTTTGCTTTTCAGAAAAGGTACCGAAGCGATCTATTTTGGGGGAAAAAAGGAACTATTTTCAACAAATGTGCTGTGTTAACTAGGAAACTCGGAACCTAGATTTTAAAAACGAACAGGGTGCCTCCCTCCCTCCACACAGGAAAATGAAGTCAAGGTAGATGATGAACATCAACGTCACACCAAAAATGAAAAAGCTTCTAGAAGGAAAACCTAGGAGCATGCCCCACCATCCCGGGAGGAGGGAAGGATTTTTAGTTAGGAACACAAACAAAAAAGTTCTCCGCTAGTTACCAAAGAGGAAAAAAATGATAAGTTCGATTTCACCAAAATTACATTTTTCCACTCCTGAAAAACCTTTTTCAAAAAAAATGGATCGATTGATCACAATCCTGGGGAAAATATTCTCACTGCCCCCACTCTCCATACATACACATACGTATGTTTCTTGAGAAGAAACTTTTTTAAGATGTTATTTTTAAGCAATCTCTACACCCAACGTGGGGCTTGAACCCACGGCCCCAGGATCGAGTCCCACACTCCCCCGACACAGCGTCCGTAGCTTCGCGCGAAAGACGGCCCACATGCAGAGAGTCGGAGGACGGTGCTGCTGCTGGCTGTGGGGGACAGCAGTGCCCCATCCGGGGTTCCAAGTCCACCCCCGGGCACGGGCCCAGGAGCCGCGCACACGGACGTCCACGGAAGGACGTTCCGCGTCAGCCAGAGGCTGGAAACCGCCCCGGCTCCGTGCGCGCGGCGGGCCGGCCGCCAGCTGTGACCTGTCCGCACGGTGACATACTACCTGGTAATTAAAAGGAATGAACTAGCCTTTCAGGCAATGGCATGGACTTCACATTTTTCAAGGCTACTGTGAGTGACTTTTTTTTAATTTTCATTTCTAAATTGTTTGCTGCTCAATGACTCATCCGGAGTGAGCCTTCTGCGGCAGCTCAGTCACCAGCACTTCTCTGGTTCATAAACCTTTCTAGAATGCTGCCAAGAATTCTCAGTTTTATCGACGAGGGCTCTAAAGTCACATCTCCAAAGATTCTCCCACACAGAGCACACGTCGTCTGGTGTTGGAGACAGGAACACAGCGACGCGGACCAGGGCCCCCCGCATTCTTCCCGCCACGGGGCTGGGCGCGAGGCCCGCCTCCCCGTCCTTCCAGGCGAAGACGGACCCAAACCAAGGCCAGGTGAACAGGCTTCCTCTCGGCCACCTTCCCAGGCCCCAGACCAGCCCTTCGCTTCTTGTGTTCCCACTGAGCGTTGCTGGGAAAGAACAATGTCTCAGCTCTGAGCACCCCGGGCTCTGGCGGTCACAGCTCATTTCGAAGGATCCTGGGCCACCTTCCAAGCCGGCCGTGGGCCCCTGTCCTTCCTGGAGCACGAAGCTCTCCAAGGGCTCCCCGCACCCGCTCTGCTGTCCCTTCTCTCCTCGCCGGCGTCCCCGCCAACAGCTGGCGCACAATGGCTGCATTTGAGGGCCAGTGCGCACCACAGCTCCGGGGCTGTCACTTTCCCGGACACACTTCCCGCCTTCTCTCCGGCACGTTCCGGGATGACGCGGCCCCTTTCCCCGGCAACCCCATCCCTCCCCGTGCCACCAGCCAGTCCTCAGAATTGACGGATTCTTCCCCAAGGAGAGGAAATGTAAATGACTAATTATAAAAGGCAACGGTTCCTTTCTACTCAGAGAAGCTGTCCTGTTAAGTAATGAATCCAAGAGTAATAGTGCGACTCCAGGGGAAGCGGACGGGGAAGCTGTAACTCAACAAGTAATAGCTCACCGACAGCCGGGCCGGTGCTGTTAGCGAGATGGAAACACGGTGGGGGCCTGGGTGCTCCGGGCTGAGCGTGTGGCTGGCGCAGGTCATGATCCCGCGGATTGCAGGTTTGAGTTCCGCCTCGGACTCACTGCTGCCGGCACGGAGCCCGCTTCAGATTCCCTGTTCCCCCACCCCGCCCCTGCCCTACTTGGGTGCGCTCTCTCTCTCAAAAATAAATAAAACATTTTTTAAACTTAAAAAAAAAAAAAAGAAACATGGGTAAAAGCACAAGAAGGACCCCCCGAAGCCAGACAGGCTCCCCAGCCGCCCCGCCAGCAGACCGCCACATCAGGACCCGCCCCCGGGCGCGGCCACCACATGCCACTGGAAGGCAGTCCCCTGCACAGCAACTGCCCATCGCCCAGCGGGGCTGGGCCGCACCCCTGCGAGCGGCACCACCACCGCCCCCGCCGGCTGGCCGCCAGGCAGACGGCGATGGGAGCGCCCAGGGGCCGCTGTGAGGAGGCCTGGCCGCCAGGGGAATCTTAAAAAGCAGATCTCTGGCCTCCAGCCTCACGGGCCAGGAGAACAAGGCCCCCCAATGGCAAACACGCAGGAAGGGCAGACAAAAGCCCGGCTGTGGAAGAGGAGGACGAGGGGGGAACGGACAGAGGCCTCCCTGCACCAGCCATCGGACTCTGAAAAGGCGCTGTCACAACCAGGCGACCGCACCACTGAGGACGGACCCTCAGAAGCCGTCCCCAGTCCGGAGGACAGTCACCGTGAAGCCCAGAAGATACGGAAGAGACACGCGGTGTCACCCCGCCGCAGCGGGGCCCCCCTCCCGCGCCGTGGAATCGTCCCAGGCACGCTGCCCCGGCGACGCGAGCCACGCCCTTCACCACCGGAGGATTTTCCCAAGACACAACCATCCAGTCAGAATAAGGAGCGGAGTCACGTGGCCCGAAGACACCTGCCCAGACATGCCGGCTGTAAGCCCCGCCTTCTTTCCAGGAAGCATCTTACTGGGGCACTGTGAGGGCTCCCCCCAAACAGGGCTGTCGTGCCCCGCCGGATGCTTAGTACCGTGATCCCTGCCCACTAACTGCCAGCAGCACCCCGTGGTCCCAGCAGCCCCCAAAACCCCCAGACATGCCCCAGCGTGGGAACCCCCCCAGCTGAGGGCGCTCTTGGCGGCACCACCGTGGGCGGGGCCTGCAGAGCCTGCCCGGCGCTCTCTGTGGCCCTCCCTGCCTGGCCTACCACCACCTGGCCCAACACGCCATCCCGCCGTCCCTGAGGGTCTTGTCAACGGCCCCCGTGACTGCTCACAGAGCCAGCCACCGTCTGGCCTCTCTTCTCCCAGCACCAATGTCATGTGACAAAAAGAACGTCCTCTCTGGGGCGGGGGCGCCTGGGGGGCTCGGTCGGCTGAGTGACCGACTTCAGCTCAGGCCATGATCTCACAGCTTGTGAGTTCGAGCCCCGCGTCGGGCTCTGTGCTGACAGTGTGGGGCCTGGAACCCGCCTCGGATTCTGTGTCTCCCTCTCTCTCTGCCCCTCCCCGGCTCATGCTCTCAAAAATAAACATTTAAAACAATCAAACAAAAAAAACGTCCTCTCATCAAAACCTAGTGGAGGACGCCATCCATCAGAAACAAGTGAGCAGGGGACAGCCTGGGGTGAGCAAATTATGGGCCTTTCTCAGAGCTGCCAAACCGAGCCAGCTGCCCGCTCTCTCCCCCCGCCCCCCCCCGCCGGCACACAGCTCCGAAGGAATGGCCGGCTCCGCAGGTTCGTCACGGGGCCACGCCTGCCGTGACAGCGCGACCTCGCTGTGCTGGCGCATGACGTTCCACGTGTGCCCCGTAGCTCAACCTCCTCCGTGCGTGACCTGCCACTCACTGCGGGGCAGGAGCGTGGAGCCAGGCTGAACCCCAACTCTGCAACGGGCCAGTCCCTCAGGGGGAGGCGGTCACAGACACGCTGCAGGGAAACTGAGGCAGCGAACGTTACATGCAAACAACTCTGGCAGGATCAGCTAGCGCTGCCACCACGGTTCTGCCTCTCCTCCTCCGTGCCCGCTGCCCACGCACACCCAGTGCCACCGGAGAGGGCGGGCAGGACCGCGTCTTCCCCGGAAAATCTACCCACCTGTCCCCCGGCAGTGATACTCCTTATCCCAAACGACGCTTTCCACCTTAAAATCCGCTCCATCTAATAGCTTCCCGACGCCACGCCACGGGCTGTCACCCGGTTAGTGTTGCCTGTGGGGCCTCCCCTCCCGCGCGCCGCACGTACTAATCCTGCGTTTGAGGCGAGCGTCTCATAAGCAGCACGGAGCTGGATCCCGCTCGTAAATCCACGCTGGCCTGACAGCCACGCTTCTCCGGAACCAAACGCACCCCGTCCCGAGGGGTCCCGGCTGTTCCGGCTGCGGCCTGTTTCCCATCGAGCCGTCCAGCTGAGCGAGTCGCCTGCCCGCCGCCGCCCGATCCTGTGACGTCCGCGCTGACCTCCCGTATTTAGGGGCATCACGCTTGTTCCTCCGAGTGCGGTATTTTCAGTCCTCTTTCCTGAGACCTGTTTGTTCAGGAGCCAACGTGCCAGTGCCTTGCGTGGGTGCTGGAAAGTTCCGGCCACCCCCAGCGAGCGCGGAGGCTCCCGCGGCATGTCTGCCCGTTGCTGCACTGCCGCCCTCCTCTCGTGCCTGGACCCCCCTCCCAACCCTCGCCCTCTCTCGGCGCTGCCCAGGAGCCTTCTCATCCCACTCAGTGCTCCTCTTCCGCCGGGTCCAAGGGACTCGGAACGCCAACCACCCTGAGTCCGGTCGCTACAAGTTCTGCGGGGCTCTTTCCCGAATCGGTTTCTGTTCTGCATGTTCAGTGTTTGAACGCTCCATGTGTTCGGTTCTGTTCGCCTCACTGGGATAGGATGCCAGGCCCCCGGGGCACACCCCTCCCCCGAGCCACCGCGCCAGCCGGTGCGCACCCCGGCACACGCCTTCTCGGGCTCGTGAGCTGGTCTCCAGGGGGCTTTTCTGTGGGAAAACCGCAGGCCAGGGTGGCCCCTTGGGCAGTGGTTCTCGGGAGCGGCCAGCCAACTGCCGCCGTCCCAGGACCCTTTCAAGCGGTCTCCAGGATCAAAACTGCATTCCTGACCTTTGTCACCATGCGGTCAGGAAGATGCTGGCTCGCGGGCACGAACGGGGCGGTGCGCGTGTGTTCCGAGCGCCGTGCGCTCTCGGTGAAGGAGATGAATAAAAGGCAGTTCCCTGAAGGACGTCCTCGATGAAGCAGGAGCATCAACTCTCAACCCTTGAGCAAACATCTTTTCCAAATTCCGAGGGGCAAAGCGGGAAGAGCACAAAAAGTACCGGAGACGTGTACCCAAAATGGCAACTTCTTCCCCAAAAAGCACCTGGTGCAACCGCTGGGGCTGGGAGCTGAGCGAGCAAAAACATGACTAACAGACAAACTGGTTCATCACAATTGGGTTTTGGGCAGACGTTTTCTCAAAAAGGAACAAAGACTTATCACTTCGATGAAAACAATCTACGTATGTGTCGCCGATAATAATATTTGAGCTTTTAAGCCAAAATCGTAATTTTGAAGAACACTTACCTGCCCCTCTGGGCTCAGCAGGTTCTCCTTATAAGACGTGGGTCCAACAACAGTGGGAGTCTTTGACGCCATGGACCAAGGGTGCCGGCATCCAGAGGCGACACCCCGGACACCCGACCTTCCCAAAGGGCCAACGTCCGACGTCACAGAGCCGCGCGGGCAAACCATCCACTCAGAGTGCAAGACGGGCCGTGGACTCTCGTGTAAAGGGTACAAGTGTTCACCGACGTGGCTTCCGACGTCACGTGGCGGTGACCCTGCGGAGGCCGCCGCCTGGCAGGAGAAAGCGTCCCTGTTCGCCGGAAGGGACGACGGGAATTCTCCTCCCTCCTCCAACGGCCGCCTGCGTGAGGCCGGCTGTTTTCGCACAGTCCCATCAGAAACAACACATCGCAACACCTGAACACGGGAGCACTCGTGACCAGCTGTCTTCCGTCCTCTGTTACGTGAGAGTCTCGACAGGAAGGAACGCGGGGCCTTCCCACTAACCGGCTGTGCTGTGGGAAACAGGAGCTCATCACAGACGTGTCACTTACCACAGACGTACTGGGTTCATCCTTGTCATCTCAGGATGCGTTACCAAATATATTTAAATTACTGCCCTCTGCGTGTCCCACACAGTAAAAATGGCGAGAATTAACCCAGGACGGGACAGCTCTCTGAGCATCTCAGGACTCTGCGAGACGGAGACGCGAGGCCGGGGAGCCTGGGCAGGAGGCCGTGTCCCCTCGGTCTCCGGGCAGCACCTGGACCCCCCTCGCAGGAGCAGCTCTATCGAACCTGCACGCCGTGCCGGGACAACGACACCCCAACTCTCACGCGTCACGGCGTCGGGTCAGTCCCTCCAAGCTGACTCGCGTCCACAAGTGGGGCCACTGCTCCTCGCTTCCGGAGGACTCCCCTCGCCCACTGCTCCTCGCTTCCGGCCGACGCCCCTCGCCCACTGCTCCTCGCTTCCGGCCGACGCCCCTCGCCCACTGCTCCTCGCTTCCGGCCGACGCCCCTCGCTGAGGGGCCAGCTAGGCTGTGCATTTCAGACAATCTTGGCTTAACGTCACCCAGTGCCTCCAGGCACCTGCTGGGAGCCAGCGGCGTCTCCTCGGTCCTGGCCCGCTGCCGTCCTGCTGGGGCCAAAGACCCCCCCCCCAAGAACTCCACCCTCCATTGGCAGCCATGTCGCCGCAGCCCTGGCCACGAGGATACACACCCCACGGGGACAGCACATTGGCGACCGTGTGCGGCACCTGTGCACGGTGGGAGCTCACCATGCTCTGGTCAAACGCAGAGCACAGAGTCTCAGACCACGGCCCCCAGGGGAGCCAAAACCACAGCGACCTCTGCAGAAAAAGGAGCAGATGCGGGTTTTGCCGTCTAGAACTCATCCAGCAAAACGGCCGTCATCTCCACCGATTCTGGCTGGACACGTCCGTAGAGCAGGTAGAAAACCACCGGCCTCGGGGCTCCAACGTGGGTCCCACATGTGCCCCTTGAGCCCCGGCAAGGGATCTCTCTGCGGGCAGGGCTGTGACATCCGCCCTGGCGGGAGGCCGAGGACCTCCGAGTGCACGCTTGGCCGTCACTGCCTCGCCCCTGTCCGGCTGTGATGCCAGCCCACCGCGGAAGCCCACTCCCGGGTGAGGGAGCCGCTGCACCGACGTGGCCCAGGGACTGCGTCCCTGCAGCTTCTCTGGCCCGTGGACGGAGCACAACGTCCTCACACGCAGGGAAGCAGGCCGAGAGCCCGCCCGGAACTCAGCCACACGGCGTTCTCCACGACCGGCAGCCAGGCAGGGACGCGATGAGGTGAGGTGGTGCAGGAGGGCGGCGCCCGTGTCCTCACGAGAGAGGTGAGGGCGGGGCGGGTCCAGGAGCAAGAGAGGGAGCAGGAAGCGGAGGCCACTGGTGCCGGGGGGCCACGAAGCATCGGAAGCTTCCGGCCCCTCAGGGCGCTGATGTCCCGTCCATCCTTCCTCCTGCTCCTCCGGGCACCGGGGCACCAACAGCCCCCCGCCGGGCTGGCCCACCTCAGGGAAAGCCCCAGCCCCCACAGCCCCTGGACGCGCCCATGGGAGGGCCGCGTGGCTCCCGTGGCCTGCGGAACGTGGTGAACGCACGCGCCACCGTGTCGAGAAGCCGCTTCATCAGACGGCAAGCCTCAGGTGGCAAATGAAAGGCAGTGTCACTTCCAGTGTAGAGTGGACCGCATTTACAAACAGAAGCAGGATAATCTTGTTTTTAAATGGCAGAAATGCCATCGCTCACCATCAGAGAAGTGACATTTGAAATTTATAAAGTCTCACATTACGACTGAATCCCTTTTCTAAAGGGGAAAAAATGTCGTAGGTTTTGGGAGAAAGATGGAAACATAAGAAAACACGAAACAACGTAGGGAATGACAAATCGATGCCTGGGCCGAACTACAGCAGGTGCATTTCCTCTGCAAATGCAAACGAGGGGCCTGTCCTGCAGTTACAGCGGCCCTGCCCCCGCTCTGTCACCCCACGGCTCCCAAAAGTCGCGTGAGCCCACGCTGAGTCTCCGGCACAGTCCTTCCCGCTGGTTCCTTCACACGAAGCCTCGGGTGCATCAGGGCCTCACTCGACGGCTCCTGAGCCAGCACGGGCGTCGGGCGCAGGCAGGCCAGCGGCGCAGGGAAACCCAGCCTGACACCTGCCCCCCACGAGCTTCTCTCTTCGGGCAGAAGTGCCCCTACTCACCTGTGACAAAAGGGGTCCCGGCACCGCGGGCAGACGCCCGCACGGCCTCCACCCCGGGGCAGCCATCCCTGGGAAGAACCCAGCCCACGGGAGCCCTCGGAAAACCCCCACACCCTGCTGTGGGCTTCCCCCGCTGCCCCCGTCACCCCTCCAGGACCCGCTGCGCGCCCAAGTCAGGTCCTCAGGAGCCCGTGTCTCCAGACCCTCACGACACTCCCTCGGGTTGACCCAGTGTCCCACACGGAGCTCCTGGGAGGCCGAGCCTGACACTCTCGCCCCTCCCAGGGCGGCGGGCAATACCAGCACTAAGCACGCACCCGGGAAAGCTGCGCGGGCACAGAGCGCACGGAGGCGGCCCGTGGCCCGTGGCCCCATCTCCTCGGCCGCTTCCTGACACATCGAGGGGCCCCAGCCCTCATCCCCGCTCTGTGGGGGCTCGTCCCCAAACCACCCTAAAACCACCCCCGGGACGAGGAGACCTGCGGCCTCTCTGGGAAAATCCCAGCCACCAGTCCTAACGGATGCCAAGTCTGCGGACCCCCAACCACCCCCCGTGGGGGGAGGCTTCCAGCAGCTTGCGCCTCCTCCGAGTCCAGGCCCAGCTGCGGCTCCCAGGACGACACCCCCCCACCCACCCAGGGCCAGCAGGTGCCGTGTGGCCAGCTGCTCCTAGGCCCAGGGGGACAGAAAGGAGCCCTAAACTGGATGCCCCGTGAGGGGAGGCGGCCCCGAATCCAGTCCACCACCAAGGACAGCGAGATGGCTTGTGGACGACAGCCTACTTTTGGTGCTGGCGCCCCTGGGCCTCACGGCAGCAGAGCAGGGAAGCTGGGCGTGTAGGGGCACCGGACTCTGCAGGGGGAGAGCCCGTCCCGCCAGGAGCCCTGCACCGCACCCTGCCGCAAGACCGTCCCCAGACGCAGGCGCGAGCGCACCGGGTCGCTCACGGCCGGTCAGCCCCACAGACAGGGAGGCCACGGAGGGTGTCGGCGGCCACGCTGGGCTGGAGCTGCCGGTGACCCTGCCTCAGAGCCGGGCCCGCAGGGGCTCACCTGGATGCCGTCCAGCAGCCTGCTCATGCACCAGAACGTGTCGGCCTCCACGTTGCGCAGCACGTCGGCGGGCACCCGGGAGATGTCGGCGGCGTCCACGTCCTCCTCCTCTGCGCGCCGGGGAGCATGGAAAAGACAGGGAGCCGTTAGCCCAGGGACACACAGCGGGCGGGGGCGGGGCCGTCCGGGACCTGCAGGCTGAGGGCAAGGTCGTGCGGGGCCCCCTGCTCTCGCTCGGCCTAGACGCTCCTCGTCTTGCCCCTCGTCACTGAATGGTCCCCGATTTTAAGACCTAATTAGTTGCAAATAATTAATATTCTGAGTCTTCTCCAATTAATTAACATAATTAATACATTGTAAATTACTGCTTCTCAGGCGTTTTGCATCCTAATCAGAGAGGGCCCAAAATATATTCCTTGCTCCTGACACGGATCTGACAGGTTGTTCATAAGACATGTAAAATTCTGCTCTGACACAGTCACGTGCTCATCAGACAGTGATTTCTCTCAAAACTGGTCCCCAAGGTTAGAGTTCCCCACACCACGCAGGTGCCAAAGCCCGGCCAGGCCCTCGGCGTGGGCACGCAGGCCTCCACGGGCAGGCGTGCCCTGGATGCACACCTGGCCCCGCCGGGTTCCTGCCCGCGAGGATGCGTCCAGGCCAGGAGCACATGTGTAGGGGCTGCGCCCGGAAGGTCACTCCGTCCCCCTCACCCGCTCCCCTGCGCATTCAAGAGCGCGTCCGTGCTCTGGTTTGCTCTGGGGTTTATTTCATGGAGACGCAGTTCACATAGCATAAAACCCGCCTTTCTGAAGCAAACAATTCAGTGGGTTTCAGCGCACTGGCAGAGTAGAACAACCGTCACCACCACGTAATTCCAGAACATTCTCAACCAACCTCAAACAAGCCTAGCGCCAGGCACTCCCCAGCCGCTGGCAACCAGCCACCCGTGGCCTCCCTCTGTGGGTCTGCCCTCTGCGGACACTTCAGGCACCAGGGCCGTGCCGCACGGGGCCCGTGTGTCTGGCGTCCGTCACTCAGGACCGAGTTCCCGGGGCGGATCCAGGCCACAGCCCGTGCCTGCGTTCCGTCCTCCTGAGAGTAAGAACATTTTGATGTACGGACGGCCCACGCTGCCTGTCCCTGTCCCTCGCTGGGCACCAGGCTGTCCCCACGCTGGGGCCCCATGACAACACGCAGCAATGTTCCCCGTGGGGTGGCTCTCTCCCTACACTCCGGGGTCTGGGGCACAGAGATGGGTAAGAGGCAATGCCCCCCCCAAGTCCGGAGCTCCTCCCGACACAGGATGTGCTGCAGAGCGTCCCCAGGCGGGCCGGGCCGCTCTGAGCTCCCTCCTCTCAGCCTGCGCGTGCCCGTGACATGAGCCCTGTCCCCAGCTGCCCTGCAGGGCTGAGAGTCTCCCTCCCACAACTGGGTGCCGCTCTGCCACACCCGGGTGCAGCCTGGCAAGGCGCCTAGCGTCAAACGCGGCTGTCCCCGCAGGCCAGTGTCCGGCCCGGGTACACCCTCCGGTGGAGCCCGACACCGGAGATGCTGGCTCGGGACGTCTGGAGGCTCAACTCTGCCCATTTACAGCGGGGGAACCTGGCCCTCCCCGGGCACTTCGCCAAGCGCACCAGGTCCGCCCGCCACGGCGCGGCCCTGTGGGAAGATGGTGCCGCGAGTCTTAAAGGGCCCCTCTGGCTTCAACACCCCAGCAAACCAGAGCGGGACTGGTGTTACCTGGCAGCCGCGGGGAGCTGGCTCAGTGACGACTGTCAGGGGGCTCCCCTGAGCCGTCTGCCACCGACAGTCTCTCTTTCAAGGGCCGTCAAAGCACCACGATGTCTCCTCAGCTGTCACGGCGGGGAAACAAAGCCCCCCCAGCCTCCGGCCCTCCCCAGCTCCCGGGCAGCGGGGCCCCCAGCGCAGAGGCGCGGGGCGCAGGCGGCGGCCTGACGCAGCCCGAGCCTCGGAGCTCCTTCCGGTTGGCTCAGCTGGCTTCCCGCTTCATCCAAGGGTCGTCGGGAGCCTCCATTACGTGTCACTTCCCACAACGGGCCGTTTGTTACCCCTCAATGAAGAGGGAATGGCATTTAACCCAGAGAAGCCCTGTGCCCACTGTCTTCCAAACGCCGGGAGAATGGCAATGACCCTTAGTGTCATGGCGAGTTAAGTGGCCACCGTCCCAGGGAAGACACCCGCCCACGTGGGGAAGGCACAGCAGGTGGCACAGAACATTCTGGAAGAGGGTCAGAGCCAAGTACAGAAACCCCCGCGGCTGGCACAGCCGACCCCTGGGGTCCCTGCAGGAGACTGGGCACCAGTGGTTTCTGGGGCCACAGCCCGGATCAAACCAAGAGCAAAACCAGCACGTTTTGCACAGGTCCTGTCGGTGGGGCGCTGGCCTGCCACACCACCCGCCGCCAGGCCGGGACACCCCCACTGCGGGGCGGGCACAGGTTCTGAGTCAAGACCCCAACATGGCCAACGGTTGTGACAGTTTTAACCCAAAGGTACCTGCCATGCCCGGGGCACGCTGCCTCCACATCCCTGGGGCAAGGAGGGGCACCGGGCGGGGAGGGAGCCATGGAGCCTGCGCTGTGCAGGACTTCACCCCCAAGCGTGTGGGGAGACGCAGGCACTCTGCCCGCCGAGATCACCGCGGGAGTGGGGGGTTCCAGGCAGCCCCAGGTTAGAAAAAAGAAACAATTCAAGGGGAAAATTGCAAATCTGCAGGACAGAAGAGAACAAGCAGAACTTGCCTGACAAAAGGAAAGGGGGGCCTGGGATGCCTGTCAGATGGAGGGGGGCCTGG
>PISW01010813.1:0-46089 GCA_004023785.1 Mungos mungo
AAAAGGAAGAAAAAGAGAAAGAGTCCATCAGCCTTCGGACACGGACCTCCCCTTCCTCGTGACACAATCCGACATCTTACCCTCCAGCCCCAAGGGTCCATCGTCTAGCCCCCGACGGCAGACACCCTGTGACTGAGGACCCTGCCACCAAGCATTGTGTGTCCTGACCCCTCAGCATGGCTTTCAACACCAGCTCTCCTCTGAGCGGTGGCTGCTGGCCAAGTTCTCCACCCCCGTATGGGCATGCTGATTTGGAGCCACCGAAGGAACCGCCACCCCTGAAGTGTAGACACCGCACCTCAGAAACCCAGCTGCTCTGCAGTCAGTTCAAGGTCGTTTGGCCTGAGAAAATGGGTCTTGGGCTTTGTTGGCAGAAACAAAGCTACCACGTTGCCATGGGTGGAAGTGGGCCAGCCCCAAAAGTTACAGTCATCAAGTCAAAATGAGGTTATTAGGATTAGGGTAGGCGGGTCCTAACTGAATGAGACTATAAAAAGCATAAGTTTGGACACTGCGTACACCGAAGAAAGACGACGTGAAGATACACAGGAGAAGATGGCCATGTACCTGGAGGGATGCATCTACAGGCCCAGGGACACCAAGAATTGCCAGCAAACACCAGAATCTGGAAGAGGCAGGGGAGGATGTGCCCCGAGAGCCTTCCAAGAGAGCATGGCCCCGGCAACACGCCTGGCCTCCAGAACTGCGAGACAATCCGTGTGTTGTTTTAAGCCGCCTAGTTTTGGTACGTTGTTACACCAGCCCAGGAAGCCAGCGAGGGTGTGACAGCACAGGGCTGCTGCATGGTGGGGCTCCTACATTCAAAAAAAGAAACCATCCGGGAGCCTGGGTGGCTCCATCCGTGGAGCGGGGTGAGGGTCTGATCTCTCTGTGACTTCACAGCTCAGGGCATGATCTCACAGTTTGCCTGTTCGAGCCCCACATTAGGCTCGCTGTTGTCAGCACAGATCCTCTGCCCCCCCCCTCTTAAAAATAAATTTAAAAAAAGAAACCATCATGAGTGTTATTCATAAATGAACGACTGACCGGGCAACTTGAAGGGACCTCAAGGAGATTATACCGAGTGAAAAGTCCACCTCTTACAAGCATTCTTCAAATGACAAAATCACAGAGATGGAGCGGTGGCTTAGGGAGAGGGTGTGAGAGGAGGGTGGCCCTGGCTATGAAAGTAACGACAGTTCCGTCCTTGTGACCAGTGCCGTTCTGGGTCTTGACAGCGGTGGTCACAGACGGATCGGTGTGTGTCACACCTGCACAGAACTAAATCCACACGCGAACGGATGCACGGAAGCCTGACAGAAATTGAGTAAGACCTACAGATCGCATTAAGGTCACCTTCCTGGCTGGGACACGGTATTTCAGTCACTGGAGATGTTCCCACTGGGGGAAGAGAACACAGCCAGAGATGTCCCTCCTGTAATATCACTCCTGTAACTGGGGACTTCTGAGCTGTGTCACTACAGACCCGTTCCAAACGACGTCAGGCTCTCCACGAGATCCCTGGAAAGGGGAAAAAATCCACCCGCCAGAGAGGGAGCCGCAAACTGGAAGAACTTATCTGACGACGAAAGGCACCAAGGCACGAGACGCAAACTGTCAGGCCCTTCATCCCTCTCCCTCCCACGCCCCCTTCAGACGTCTGGAATTTCCCTGCAGAAGAAGGACGCCGCTGGATTTAGACCGAGAGCAGGTGACACAAGGGGTGGGTGACCCGGCCAGCCGCAGCGCGGCGACGCCTCCGCGGTCGCCCACGGACACCGGCCGAAATCGGCGGAGCTCAGGGCCCCTCGCCCGCCGGCCGACGGCGCGGAAGCGCGGGGACACTCGGAGAGCCCAGGTCGGAGCGGCGGGCGGGGACGCGGCGGAGTCGGGGGTGAACGCCCGCCGGCCGCGCCGGCCGATAAGAGCGCGCCTCCCGGAGCCGCGCCGACCCCCGCGCCCGGCGAGCGCGAGCCCCGCGGCCCTCGAGGGTCCCCGGGGGCGGGTGCGGGGGGACCGCGGGGGCTCCAGGGGCGGCCCGGGACGCTCGGCGCAGCGCGTGGCGCTCGGGGGACGCGGGCTGCGGCGCGGGGGGCTCGGCGGCCGCGGGGCTTCTCCGAGGGGGGTGGGGATGCTGAGTCACCGACCCGCCGCCGCTCCTCACCTCTCCCCTGCCCTCCGGGGGCTAAAGCAAAAGCGAAAGCGAATGCGACTGGCGGGGCGGCCGCCACCTCCTCGGGGACCGCCCGGCATCTGCCCGCGCGGCCGGCGGGGCGTCGGGGCGGCCGCGAACCCAGGGCCCGGCGGGCGGGAGCGCGGCCGAGCGTGCGGACATGGCCCGGCGGCCGCCCCCGGGCTGCGGGCTCCGCGCCCTCCCCGCGCTGCTGCTGCTGCTGCTGCTGCTGCTGCTCCGGCCGCCGGCGACGCCGGGTAGGGAGAGGCGCGCGGCCCCCGCGGGACGGGCAGGGGTGGGGGAGGCGGCGGCCGCGGGTCGGAGCCTGGGGCAGGGCGCCCGCGCGCGGGGACACGTGGACGGGGCGGGCCCCCCGGGGAGGGCGCCGCGCCGCCGGGCTCGCCGCTCCGCGCCTTCCCAGCTCCCGACCCGACGGACGGAGCCGGGGCTGCGGGGAGTAGGGGTGGGGGCTCCGGGTCGGAGGTCCCCGGCCGTTTGGAGAAATCTGGGACGCCGGCTGTGCGAGTACCGCAGGGAAAGCCCAGCCGTCTACACCGCAGGCAGAGCCCGCAGGGGTCCGAGGAAGAGCGCGGGTCCTCCGCCCACGGGCCCCAGCAGACGGTACCGCAGCGCTGCGGTGGGACGGGGTAGAGACGGCGTCCCTGGGCGGAGGAGACGCGTGCGGCCGCTCGCACTCCCGAGGGGCCTTGGAAGCAAGTCCAAGTTCGTCCGCGGCAGGAAACCGCGAGGGGCGCGGGAGCGGCGGGGCGGCCGGGAGTTCGCGCGCCCAGGCCAGGGGGGGCGGGAAGCGCGTCGGCGAGGGCTTGGGGTGCTCCGGTCGGACGCAGGCCGTCAGCTGTAAGCGCAGCAGGAAGACCCGAGGGAGTGACTCCCAGGTTTCATCCCGGGGAGCCAGGGAGGAGGGAAGGGAAAGGATAGATGGCCCTGACTTTGTCCTCGGGGGCGCTTCTTCGTCCTTTCACAGTCAGGAAGCCACCTGAGGCTCTGATGGAGCCTCCGCAACCTCTCCCCTGAAAACTGCATCAATGCACATGCACAGAATTGGGGGGCCAGGGATTCACTGAAGGCCATCCATCATAGACTCTCGAGTTAGTTAACCCCATGGTGTGTGTGTGCGCGCGCGCGCGTCTCTGTGTGCGCGCGCCGCAGACTCCCATCGTTCACACCCAGGCGGTCCAGTACAGTTTGTGCACACAGTATGTGGTCAGAGGATCCGTCCGCGGCTGTGGCTGTGGCCGGGTTGGTGTGAACCCTATATATAGCTCAGCGGGGTTTCATGACGTTTTATTTTCTTGACACTATGGATCCCCCCCCTCCACCCCCATCTGAGCATGTGACTTAAGCTGGCGACCTAGTCAGTTCCTCTCACCTCGCCAGCCAGGGTGCGCGCAGCCAGCAGGCCGGGCAACTTCACCGGCACGAAGTGAAAGTGACACGCAGCTTTAGTCAGAGCCCCGGCAGGCTGTACACTTCCAAGTGCAGAGGACACTGCAGGACAGGACTCCAAAGCTCAGCTACCGCAGCGGGTGGCCTCACCAAGGTATTGCTGCCACTCAGCAGCTCCTGATGTGTCCTCATATTCCTTGCACCGTTTTTCTTGAAATACAATACATAGTAAGCTTCATACATGTAATTGCACGCTCTGCTAAGTTTAGAGGTAAATGTATACACTCAGGAAACCATCATGCTCAAGAAGGCCAATAGAATCATCGCCACCAAGAGTTTCCTCTTGTCCTGCGTGATGCTTACCTCCCACCGGCTCTATTCCCCAGGCCACCGCCATGGGCTTTCCGGTCACTTGCTTTGCTGCGATTTCTAGAATTTTATTTGTATGGAATCATCCAACATGTACTCTTTCTTGTCTGGGTACTTTCACTCATAGTAATTATTCTGAGAATTCTCCCTCCGTCTTGTCATTTGTATTAATGGTTCACTCCTTTTTATTGCTTAGTATTTCATTGTACCGGTATCACATCGTTTGTTGATCCATTCAGTTCTTAGTGGGCATCTGAGTTGTTTCTGGTTTGAAGGTATTACATTTAAGGCTGTGATGAGCATTTATATGTAGGTTTCGTGTGGATATGAGCTTTCATTTTTCTTGGGTAGAGAAGGTGGGAGTGGAGTGGCTGGATCACAGGACATGTATGTGTTTAATTTTTACATTCCCACCAGCAAGTGTCTGAGTTCCAATTCCTCCACATCTTTGTCAGCACTTGGTATGGTCAGTCTTTTTGTTTTTTTCCTTTAAAATTTTTTCCCAGCCTTATTGAGATATAATTGACATATAACATTGTGTAAATTTAAGGCGTACAACACGATGATTTACCATATGTACGTCTTAGGAAGTGATTACCACCATAAGGTTAACACTTTCATCACCTCATATATTTACCAAATTGTGTGTGTGTGTGTGTGTGTGTGTGTGTGTGGTTCTCAGTCTCTTTAGTTGTACTCATTCTAGTAGGTGGGTAGTGGATCCTTGTAATTTTAATTTGTATTTTTCTAATAACTTATGATGTTGAGCATCATTACATGTTTCTATTCACCATCAATGTATCTTCTTTGGTAAAGCATCCAGCTAAACCTTTTGTCCTTTTAAAAACTGAGTTGCTGAATTAATTGAGTTTCCAGAGTTCTTTGTATATTTTAGACTTTTATCAGATATGATTTGCAAATATTTCCTCAGAGTCTGTGGCTTGTCTCTTCAGTCTCTTAACAGCTTCTGATGAAGAACAGAAATTTTTAATTTTGATAAAGTTCAAAATTTCTTTTATGTATTATGATAGCTTTCAGTGTCATCTCTAAGAAATCTTTGTCAAACTCAAGGTCACAAAGGTTTTCTTCTAGAGGTTTTATAGCTTTAAGGTTTTACATTTATGTCTGTGATTCATTTTTGAGTTAATTTTCTATATAATGTAAAGTATGGATTGAGGGTTCCATATTGGCTTGGTTTCAGGTTTTGTTTTGCATATGGATATCCAGTCGTTCTAGCACTATTTGTTGAAAAGATGATCTGAGCTGAATTGCTCTTATACTGATTTTGAATATCAGCTGTTCATATAGGTGTTGATTGCTGTAGACAAAACATCAGTCCATGAAAATCATTTACATTTCTATACATTAGCAATGAGCAATTGGAAATTCAGATTTTAGAAATATGTACCATTTTCAATAGCATCAAAAAGTATGAACTGCTTACAGATAAATCTGGCAAAAGGTGAGAAAGACCTGTACACTAAAAACCACACACCACTGCTGAGAGAAATGAAAGCAGACCCAAACAAATGGAGATGTATACCATGCTCATGGACTAGACAAACCCATATTGTTAAGGTAACAATCCCCTCCCCCAGCCCCAAGTCAAAATTTCAGCAGGCTTTTTGCAGAAATCAACAAACTGATTGCACAATTCACATGGAAATGCATTAGACACAGTGTTGCCAAAACAACTTTGGAAAACAACCCAGTTGGAGAAATAACACTTCTGACTTTGAGACTTATTAATAAGGTTACAATACTCAAGACAGCAGAGTATTAGGGAAATGATGAACAGAGAACTAAAAGAATAGACTGTGGCTAATGTTTTTAAATGAGCTAGGAAGGGAACTGGATACAAATGATTAAATTTGTTTATTGGTACTAAGATCTTGGTCAGAAATTATAGAGAGAAGCCCGTATCAGCTGAGTAAATAATACAGTCTCAGATGTGTTCCTGCTAGTTTAGAGTGCTAACAAACACAGCAAGGTGCTGTTATTTGTTCTTACTCAAAAGGCATGATTTGGAGGGGAAACCCTTCATCTTAGGCAAGATGTAATTTACTTCGTAAAGATCCTCACAACCTAAAAGATTGCACATGGTTTGCCAAAAGCAGCTGGAGAAAATGATGATTTGTTTGAAGATAAATATATCTCACCAACTTGGGTTTTGTCGTACAGGGTGTTAGTACACTTTGGGGTGATTTTACAACTTACGTGTGTTTAAACGTTTTCAAACCATTTTCAGAATTCTAGGGAGTTTTCCCCAACCCTTTCATTTTTTATTTCAAATCCACCCTATCTAGTTATTATTGCTTTGTACTGTGACTCAAAGCCAAACAGTGATAAAAACTTTAATGCACAAAATATGAGATTTATTGAAATCAACCTAAATGTTCAACAGTGGAGGACTGCATAAGTCAAGTGAAGTCGCTTTCAAATAATATGCATCATACTAGTCGGTTTTTACTAGAAGATCTACAAGTAGTTGTTGCACAGGGAGATACTGTGGGTCCTGTGTGTGTGAGAGTGTGTAGTTGTCTGCCTTTCCTTGTTTTTCTGTCATAATTTAAACTGACTTTGTAAAAAGAAGATCAAACTACTCAAGAAGTAGCACAAAATGGCTGATCTTGTTTGGCAATGTTTTCATGGCTCTATAAATTTTGCAAATTGGTTCTATAAAGTCACCATATATAACATTTGCACATACTTATTTATATATTATGATATCTTATACATATATTTTATAATATTTTACAGTGCGTTTAAACAGTTCCTTCCTGCTAGAGATGTGTGTAGGCTGGATATTTAGGCTGTTTCAAAATGCTTGATATTTCGAGGCACCTGGATTGCTCAGTCAGTCAAGCAGCCGACTCTTGATTTCAGCTCAGGTCGTGATCCCAGGATCGTGGGATCGAGCCCTGTGTCGGGTGCTGAGCATGGAACCCTCTTAAGACTCTCTCCCTC
Organism: Mungos mungo; assembly: GCA_004023785.1. NCBI lineage: Eukaryota > Metazoa > Chordata > Mammalia > Carnivora > Herpestidae > Mungos > Mungos mungo. The sequence continues at coordinate 6,917 of PISW01010813.1, forward strand.
CTTTCCTCCCTCCCTCTGTCCCTTTCCTCCCCTCTCTCTCTCATATATATATTTTATATATATAATATAATATATAAATATATGATATATTTAATAATATATATTTAAAATAAATATATATATAATAAAAGTTTTTTAAATGTTTGAAGTTCTAAAAAGCACGCAGTAGGAATAATTGGATGAAAATAAGCTATACAGAGCAGAAAAGGCAAGGGAAATATCTCAACATCTAAAAAGAAAGTGTAAGAAATGCTTCTGGGGAGATTCTTCAACTAACTTGTTTTGGGCTAAATCACCTGTGCCAAATGGATTTTACCGAATAGTGTTTAACTCACTGGATACATGTATAAAACCTCCCAGGATACACACTTGGGAGTCATGTCCATGTTACTCCTTAAACATGGTGGATGTGATTTGAATGTTTTCTGGTAGGAGAGACTTGATCTTCTGAGCAGCAGGAAGCCGTTGAAGGTCTCTGGGCAGGAGAGACATCATTGGACCTACACGGTAGAAAGACTACTCTTGTAAAGAATGTGAAGAGAAAACTCTAGTCAGGAGGGCCTGGAGGCAGGAAGCTAAGTTGGAGACTTTTGTAATAGTTTCAGTAAGTGGTGATGAAATCGTGAACCAAGACAGTGTCAGGAAGGAAGAGAGGAGGGGGCAGGTTTCCTCTGGAGCCTTCCAAGTACAGAGTCTATTTCCTTCTTTCCCTTTTGTTTGCTCCTTACCCTATAGCTATTCAACTCTTCTCATCACTCAAAAACCAACATTTAAGGACTTGAACTATGATGAATTCATCTACCACACAAACAGTGGATTGGGAACTTCAGTTAGTGAGCCTTAGAGAGAAAGAAGAGAATTGATGAGTTACAGATAATGACCTGGGAAGCATGTGTATGTACAGTGAGTGCCAAAAGGAAATGAATGTGTTGGGTTGGCTGGTATTTCAGCTAGAAAAATAATGAAACAAAACGGATTACTGTGAACACAAGGCCTTTATGCTTTTGCTGCGTCAGCACCACAGTGAGCTTCTTGAGGGGAGAAATTACATCTTATTCTTCTTTGTATCTTGACACACTTAGCATGCCATACACATAGACATGGTAGAATAAGGGGGGAAATGGGAATGGATTCTGACTCCCCTTAAAGAATGGGAGGGGCATGCTAACAGGATACCTTCTGAACTCTGGATATGAGACTGGGCCAAGGATACTTAATATATTAGACTGTGTAAGTCAACTTGATAAAGAAGTCTGATCCACAAGTTCTGTGAAGTAGAGTGGGGTGTGGCCCTACACACTATTTGGTGACTTCATTTAATCACTAAGAGTTGTATATGTTATTTTGGCTACTTAAGAGTTTTTAAAATCCCAGAACCTTAAGCTTTCTGCTATTTTCATTTCTTCATCCATTCCTCTCTGTGTATTCATAAGCCACCAACCCCATAAGATAAGTATCACCTACCAGGCCTAGCACTGTGGGAGCAGCAGAGAATTGTGAAATCCTTTCACCGCCTCCAAGAAACTCACAATACTATAAGTGATGCAAGACTTGCTTACATGGAATAACTAAGGAAAAGTTTTCTGAGAGAATATATACAGAAATTATAATTGAAGTATCAAAAGATGCAGTTAAGTCCTCTAGAAAGAAAGGTTATTGATACAATCAAATGTATTACCTTTGGTATATATATATATATATATATATATATATATATATATATGAGAGAGTCTAGCTTTGTGAACTGGTCATTGTGTGGCTGACTGGACTGGCTTCAGTGTCTTGATGCCCTTGTGCATTCATATATCAATTATTATCTTTCTTTGAGGCCTGTTCACAATGGAAAGACCACTAGTAGGTTTCCTTTTTCAGCAAAATGACAGAGTAGATATTAAAAAAAAAAAAAACCTCTCCTGCTGCAAAACACCCAGAAATGATGAATAATACAGGGCAAGTATCTATTAAAATCTATAGCCAATAAACTAACCAACAGTTCAAAGCAAAAATATTAACCTGTTGTGGGGTTTATTAACATATGTGAAGGTAAAACACATGATGATAACAATAGCACACGCGCCAGAAGAGAAATGGAAGCATATGGCTTGAGGCTCCTAAGAACCTTATGGAAAGCGGTGTCATGTCACATGAAGGTGAACTGTGATGACATAAAGACACTATCAACCCTAAGCAACCACCAAAGGGATACAACAAAGAGTTACAGTCAGTAAGCCAGTGGAGTGGATAAAATGAAATCATGAAATATACTCAGATAATCTCATGACATAATCATCTCCATAGAGAAGCCTATGGAATCTACAAAAATGTTCTTAGAATAAGTGAATTTAGCAAGGTTTCAAAATACACAATCAACTCACAAATACCAATATATAAAATACTAGCAATAAGAAGTTAGACATTGAAAAAAAATCATTTGTGTTGACATAAAAAATAGGAAATATTTAGGAATACACCTGACAAAAAATATGAAAAATTAGTAACCAAAAACTATATAAGATTTATGAGATAAATTACTGAAGATTTAAATAAATTGAGAGAGATACTGTTTATAGATACTGAGAAGACTCAATAGTATGAGGTCGCTTCTTCCCCAACTTGATCTATAGATTTAATACAATTCCAATCTAACTTTCAAAAGGATTTCTTTTGGTAGAAACTGATATACTTATTCTAAAATTCATTAAAGGACCAAAATCAACTTTGAAAATGACTAACAAAGTTGTAGGATTTATACTACCTGACTTTAAGATTTATTATAAAGCTACAATAATCAAGACACAGCAGTACTGGTGTCAAGATTAACAGACAAATATATTGAGTTATGGAACAGAATACCACGTCCAGAAATAAATCCACACACACTTGGTCCTGGCTCAGGATCCTGTAGCAATTCCACTGGAGGTCCACTACTGTGGGACAAGGGGAAGGAAGCTTGTTTCCTACACAAACTGTTTAAAACAAAAATAGTAGCAAAGTACTACATTTATAGAATATTAAAAGTACAATGTATGACCGAAAAAAACAGGAGGGAGAAATTATAAGTATGCATTGGTAGAGTTCTTAACTATATGTGAGGTGCCGTAATATTATTTGAAGGTAACCTCTGATAAAACAAAGATGTATATTCTTCACCTTGGCAAAACCACTAAGAATAATTTAAAGTGGTACATGTAATAAGCCAATGATGAAGAGAAAGTAGGATAATAGATAATAATCAATCCAAAAAAAGGCAGTTAAGAGGAACAATGAATGATGATCAGATGGAACAAACAGGAAACATCTAGCAAAATGGTAGGCTTAAATCCAGCTGCATCAAAAATTACATTAAATATAAGTGATCTCACCACACCAATTAAAAAACAGAGACTGTTCAATTAAATAAAAAAAAAACACTCAACTATATGCTGACTACAAAATAGGCACTTTGGGTATACAGGCAAAGATAGGTTAGAAGAAAAAGGATGGAAAAAGATATTCCATGCAACAATAGTCAAAAGAAATGTGGAGTATGTGTATTAATAGCAAACAAAGTAGACATCAGAACAAGGAATATTACTAAGGATAAAGAGGGACATCACATAATAAGGGGGTTAATTCACCAGGAAGACATAGAAAGCCTAAATGTGTTTGCACTTACATAATGGAGCTTCAAAATTCATAAAGCAACTGTGATAGAACCGAAAGAAGTAAAATACAAACCCAAGATTATAGTTAGAGACTTTAACACTATTCCTCCAATTAAAACAAAATAGAAAAAGAAACAGTAAACATATAGAAGATCAAAATGTTAATCTAATTGGCATTTATAGAAGACACCCCCACCCAACAACCAGAATACACATTCTTTTCAAATACATATGGAACATTCACCAAGAGAGGCCATGCTGTGGTCTCTCAGTAAAGTAAACCTCAACAAATTTCCAGCTCCTTGAAATTACCCACATAAGTCCTGTAACCCCAATGGAATTAAATTAGAATGCATTATCAGAAAAATATTTGGAAAATCCTCTGGAATGTCAAAATTCAACAAATTATTATGTTAATTTTATTATATTATTATAAATAATCTTCAGGTCAAAAAAGAAATTAGAAGGGGAAGATAGAAAATAATTTTGGTTGAGTGATAATAAAAATACATTTAAATAACTTATAATTTGTGGAACTCAATTAAAAGAGATCGTAGACAAATTAATCATATTAAGTGCTTATATTAGGAAAGAAGAAAAGTCTCCAATCAATGATCTAAGCTTCCACCTTAAGAAACCAGACAACAATGAACAAATTAAACCCAAAGTAAGCATAAGGAAGGGAATATAATGATAAGAGCAGAAATCAATGAAATTGAATGCAGAAAAACAACCGAGAATATCAACTAAAAGCTGGTATTTCGATAGATAAATAGAATCCTAACCCTCTAGCCAGACTGATCAAGAAGAACAGTGAATAAAGATTGATTCTCAACATTGGGAATGACAAGGAACATCACTGCAGATCTTACAGATGGCCAGTGGGCCATAAACTTTTATGATGAATGACTTCATGCCTGTAAATATGACAACTTAGATAAAATGGACACATTCATTGAAACACAAATACCAAAGCCCACTCAGGAATAGATAACTTACGTTGTCTTACATTTTAGAGAATTAAAATTGTAGTTTAAAACAACTCCAACAAAAAATTCCAGACCCACATGCCATCATTGCTAGTTCTTTTTTTTTCTTATTTTTAAAGTTTATTTATTTATTTTGAGAGACAGAGACAGTGTGAGCTGGGGAAGGGGAGAGAGAGAGAGAGAGAGACAGAGAGACAGAGAGAGACAGAGAGAGAGAGAGAATCCCAAGCAGACTCCGTGCTACTAGGGCACAGCCCAATGTGGGGCTTAAACTCACGAAACTGTGAGACCACCACCTGGGCTGAAGCCAAGAGTCAGGCACATAATGGACTGAGTCACCCAGGCGCCCTTTCACTGATGATTCTTTAAAAAAAAAATCAACAAAGACATGCAAATTTGAGTACCAGCTAAATCCTCAACAGTAGCAATGAAAGACGGAAGACAGGGAATGATAACTCCGCTACTGCAGAATTCTACGCTGCACAAACCTGTCATTTAAGAAAGATGGTGAAACAAAGACTGATTCAAACAAAAAGAAACTGATAATGGGCGATGGGATTAAAGCATCTCTAAGGTTCCTGCACTGCTGAGGCGGCGGCTGTGGGTATCAATTAACTTTCACATAATAAGGATGCATTTGAAAGCGGTTGGTATAATCACAAATGGAGATAGATCCCAACACAGAATGCTAACAGTTCTAAACCCGGGTACCTGTGAAGCATAGGCTCAAAATATATGAGGCAACAATGACCAGAACTATTAAAAAATTAACAAATACACAATCATACTTGACGCTTTTAACATCACTCTCCAAGTATTCGATGGGTCAAGTGTGAAAATAAGTTAGTAAGAATATAAAAGTTTTGAAAACAATGAACGCGCTGATCAAGTACGGAATGCGATGTCTAACAGCTGAACAACACGCACAGAGACATTTGTAAAATCTGACTGTGTGTTGCCAGCTTATAAAATGAGCCTCAATTCATTTCTTTTTTTTTTTATAATAGTTTATTGTCAAATTAGTTTCCATATAACACCCAGTGCTTCTCCCCACAAGTGCCCCCCACCATGACCATCACCCCCTCCCCCTCTCCCTCCCGCTTCAGTCCATGGTTCGTCTCCAGTATTCAGTAGTCTCCCTTGATCTGTGTCCCTCACTCTTCCCCGCTCTCTTTCCCCCTTCCTCTCCCCATGGTCCCCTGCCAGGTCTCTCCTGTTAGACCTATGAGTGCAAACATATGGTATCTGTCCTTCTCTGCCTGGCTTATTTCATTTCAAGTGATCGGGATCATATAGACCCACTTCTCTCACCACCAGGAATGTAAGTCAGAAAAAAAAAATAACACAAAATAAATTAGGACAAGACAAAACAAAAACACTATCTTCTGAAAACTTAGCACCGTAAGTACTTACATTAGAAAATAAGGAAAGTTTCACATTACAAGCAAAGGATCCAACCGCAGACATTATAAAACGGCAGCATACTTTTCCGCTGCGGCGTGCGACCCGGCACAGGCCTGCTCAAGATGCCCATGAACTTCAGGTCCGGTGCTCGAAAGACAATTGTGGTTGAAAGAAGCGTTTCAAGTAGAAAAAGTATATTTGAACGTGTGGTGATTGAATAGAGGCTTTTGCTCTCTTTGTCCCTTTCATGGTAGCAGCAGGGGTGACCTTGGAGAAGGTGCTATAGACCTGTAAGAACATATATCTCCCCAGAGAGGATTTCATAGGATTCCATTCTATTATTTCGTCTTGCTGCCAGCCCTAGCCTAAAGCTTGACACAGTAACTATTCTACAACTATTTTGACAGCATTGTTGGGTGTGCCTTAATTTGCAAAGGTTATTTTTAAATCCTATTCCTTGACTGCCCTAAAGATACATTTCAAAGCAACCTTTTAAAAATACAGTTTTAGGGGTGCCTAGGTGGCTCAGTTGGTTAAGCGTCCAACTTCAGCTCGGGTCATGATCTCACGGTTCATGGGTTGGAGCCCCACTTTGGGCTCTGTGCAGCTCAGAGCTTGGAGCCTGCTTTGAATTCTGTGACTCCTGCCCATCCCTGACTCATGCTCTGTCTCTCAAAAATAAACATGAAAAAAAAAAAGCAGCATAGGTCCAATAGAAGAAGGAAGAAAATAATAAGAATAAAAGCATGTGTAAATAATACTGAAAACAGATGCACATCAGAGAGATGCAACAAATCCAAAACTTGGTTCTTTGAAAAATCTACCAAAATGAGCAAACCTCTAGCAGAATTAATCAAGAATAAAAGACAAAGCATAAACAAATCATATTAGGCATATAAAAGAGGAGATAAATAAAACACTTAAAATACCTTCATGCTCATAAGTTTGAAAGTGTAGGTGGTAAGTCCTTATTTTTAAAAATGACCAAAACGAACTCAGGAAGAAACAGATAAACCTGAAACATTCCCTTTCAAAATAGGAACAAAACAAAGTCTCAGAGTATAACCCTATTCTTCAACCTCATACAAGAAGTCCTAGTCAATATAGTAAACATTATACAGATGGAAAGTGAACTTCTAAAGCTCATTTTTCTCAGATATGAGGTTGTTATTTTATCATAATAATACACAGATAAATTATTAAGGATGGAGCTGGACTTCTGGATTAAAAGTCAATATTCAAGAATCAATATTCTTTCTGTATACCTGCAAAAAGCATTTTGATAACACAGATTTTTATTTTATTTTATTTTATTTTAAATTTTTTAAATGTTTTATTTATTCTTGATACAGAGAGAGACAGAGCATGAGAGGGGGAGGGGCAGAGAGAGAAGGAGACACAGAACCGGAAGCAGGCTCCAGGCTCTGAGCTAGCTGTCAGCACAGAGCCTGATGCGGGGCTCGAACCCACGAAGGTGAGATCTGACCTGAGCCCAAGTTGGAGGCTTAACCAACTGAGCCACCCAGGAACCCCAATAACACAGATTTTTAAAAGATAACATTTAGAAAACACACCTCCTCTCCCAAAGTTAAGTACCTGGGAATAAATCAACAAAAGATATGTCACTCCTTTATATAGAAAATTATAAAACTTTTTTGAAAGAAACCTAAATACGTAGAGAGATATACATTGTTTTGGATAAGACTCAATATCTTCAAGTATCATTTCTCCTCAAATCTGTCCTTGGATTCAATTTAAAATTTTTAAAAATTAAGACAGACAAATGTTAGTGAGGTTGTGAAAAATTAACTCACCTACTGCCGGTGGAAGTGTTAATTGGTGGAGTCACTTTGGAAAACAGTCTGGTATTATCTCACGAAATTGGGAATGTGCATGTGCTATATCCCAGCAATGGTATTGCTAAGAAAATATGAGAGATTCTTTCCCATGTGCATTAAGAGACGTGCACAAGAATATTCCCAGCATTATGTGTAACAGCAAAACACAGAAACAATCCAAACGTCTAACAACAGTGAAATGGATAAACTGTGGCGTATCCACCAATACTTTAATGCCAACAGTGATGAACTCTAGCTACACGCATCAACATGAATAAAAAACGTAACACTGTGTGAGAAGCGTAGTAAAGAAGAATATATGTAGTGTATTCAAAACATAATACGTAGATATTATATGGGAATTTATGCAGTAAAGCCATAAATAAAATCAGAGGATTGATTATTACCAACATCGCATAGTGTTTGTTTCTTGAGGAGATAAAGGGGAGACACATCTGGGGAAGCACTCAAGTGGCCTCTAAGTGACCGGTAACACGCTATCTCTTAAGCTGATTGGCATATACATAAGTCTTCATTTTACGATTAACCTTTAAACTGCACGTGAACATTTACTATACTTTTGTGTGTGTGATTTTCACAACCAAGAGTGTTTTCGGTGTGCACGGTGCTCTGAAGCAACCTGCCTTCTCCAACACAAATTCTGAAACTGATTATTGACTCATTCTGGTAGATACTTGTCAACAATAAATGGATTTAATTAACCACAAATATTCAACGTTCAAACATTTATTTAAAAAAATCACTAGAGAAAGTAAAGGTCAAATTACAGCCTGCTAAGGAGAAATTCGTGAACTAAAAGATGAGTCTGAAGATATTACTCAGAGTAGAGCACAGAGAACTGGATGGTGAATCAGAGATTTAAGATATAAAGGACAGAGCTATGGAATGAGTGTTTGCATACTCTCAACTTCAAATGTTGAAATCCTAATCCAGAGGGTGGTGATATTCAGAGGTGGGGCCTTTGGAAGGGAATTCCATTTAGATGAGGTCACAAGGGTGTAGTCATGAGGGAATTAGTGTCCTTACAAGAAGAGGTAAAGGCCAGAGCTCTCTTTCTCAGCCATGGGACGGTAAGGCAAGAAGGCAGTGGTCTGTAATCCATGAGGTGGGCTCTCCCCAAACCCATTCCTGCTGGCCCCTTATCTTGGATCCGGAACTGTGAGAAGTAAATGTTTGCTCTCACCCAGTCTTCTGGTATTTCGTTATACACAGCAAGCTGGACTTAGACAGATAGACCAAGGATCATGATTGGGGTTCTAGGATATGATAATAGGGACATTGAAGAAGTGGAGATAAGGAGGTAATGGCTGAGTGTTTTCCAGAAGGGCTTAACGCCATCAGAGACGTCAAGGGTCAAGTGTGGGGAATGATACCAGGCAAGATAAACAAAAACAAACCAATGCCGAAAATCATTGTGATAAATCTGCAGAGTACCAAGACAAAGAGAAGATACTAGGTACCCTGAGAGAAAAGACAAATCGCTGGAAAAGAAACAAGAACGAGACACACAGCGGGCTTTTCAGTAGAACACCAACATTAAAAGCTAGAAAGCTTTGGGGAACCTCAATGGCTCAGTCAGTTAAGCATCTGACTCTCATGATCTCAGGGTCCATGGGTTTAAGCCCCACATCAGGCTCTGTGCTGACAGTGCAGAGCCTGCTTGGGATTCTCTCTATCTGCCTTTCTCTTTCTCTCAATCTCTCTCTCTCTCTCTCTCTCTCTCTCTCTCTCAAGAAATAAATAAACTTAAAACAAAAAATCTAGAAAGCTTCAAAGTGCTAAGAAGAAAAATCATCTGCCTAGAACTGTATGCCTACAGAAACATTTACCCAGAAAGGATTCTGGGAAGATGGGAGAGTAGGAAGGATCAGGAATCCATTTACTCGCCTGGACAATAATCGCGCTGGCAGAATCTGTCTGATAGAACTATTTTGGAACTCTGGAATCTATTGAAAGCTTGCAACTTCCAGGGGGGACTGACTGGGAAGGTAAACTGTGGTCAGTTTCAGCTCTTTACACAGCAGCAACTACCCATCCCTCGCCTCCAGCGCCATGGCAGCAGCTCCGCATGTGTTCCTGGAGCCGGCCGCACACCGCTTACAGGAGCCAGGGTAGGGCAAAAACCACCCTGTCCTATAAATATGAGGGGTCCGTGCTGTGATTGCTGATGGGTGGTTCCGATCACAGACGTGCTGCCCAAGAGGTGGAAGCCATTGCTGTCGTATCTCTTCCTCCTGTGGCAAGCGCCTCTCAGACAGCTGAAGTGACTTCCAGGGGACTTAGAGAGCTAGTATCCTTGTTCCTCCCTCCCCCCTTCTTTTTTCCCATTTCCTCCTTTTTGGAGCCAGACACTAAATACTAGGACATTCACAAACAATTGCACGTTTAGGGAAAAAAGAAAGTGACCATGCAAGCCCAGAGGAAAATTTAGAAAAGACCTGAGAAAACCATGTTCTACCTCAGGCTGACCCATGGCACAGTGACAGCCTGCAACAATCAAACAATAAATAGGGGCACCTGGGTGACTCAATCATTTAAGCATCCGACTCTAGGTTTCAGCTCAGGCGATGATCTCACGGTTCATGAGGTTGAGCCCCACGTCAGGCTGTGTGCTGACAGTGTGGAGCCTGCTTGAGATCCTCTGTCTCCCTCCCTTTCTGGCCTTCCTCCACTCACGCATGCACTCTTTCTCAAAATTAATAAACAAAAACTTTTAAATAAGAAAATAAATAAATAAATAAATAAATAACAGCAAGCCATGAGAGATGAGCAAAACTGGTTTCTAGAGTTACCACATTATTAGGTTCAAATGTCCAGTTTTCAACAACAGCAAAAATCACAAGTCATAGCAGCAGGAGAGTATGACCCAGTCAAAAGAAAAAAAAAAATCAACCCTGAAAAAAAAGACTGAATGGCAGATGTACTCAACAAAGACTTTACAACAACTGTCATAAAGATGCCCAAAAAACTAAAGGAAAATGCAGAGAAATTCTAAGAAAATGATGTAGAAACAAAATGGAAATATCAATAAAGAGAGAGAAAATCTAAAAAGAAATTCTGGAGCGGAAAAGTACAATAACCTACATGAAAACCTCACTAGACAGATTCAAAGGCAGATTTGAACAGGTAGAAGAAAGAATTAACAAATTTGAAGATGTAAAACACAAAAATGATCAAGTCTGAGAAATAGAAAGAAAAAATATTGAAGAAAGGCAAACAGAGCTTAAGGAGTCTATGGGACACCACCAAGAGACCAACATTCTGTGAGTCTCAAAAGGAGAAGTAAGAGAGAAAGGAGCAGAGAGAATAGTTCAAGAAATAATGGCTGTAAATTTCCCAAATTTGATGAAAGACAAATATAAACCTCAAAGGAGGCTCAATTAAGCCCAAGTAATATGAACTCAGAGACTTTTCCCAAGACACAACAAAATCAAACTTTCAAAAGTCAGAGCCAAAGAGAGAATCTTGAAAGCAGTGAGAGAGAAGCCAAGTGTCGTCATATATGAGGGATTCCCCAATAAGATTATCAGCATATTTCCCATCAAAAACTTTGGAGGCCAGAAGGCAGGGGACCAATATATTCAGATGCTAAAATGAAAAGAATCGTCAACCGAGAATCCAGAAAAACTGAATTCAAAAGTCAGGGAGAAATTAAGACACTCTCAGAGAAGCTAACCTTATTGCCAGACCTGCAACAGATGCTCAAAGAGTCTTGGCAGCATGAAACAGAAGGACTCTAGACCACAGCCTGAAGCTGGATGGGGAAGTACAGAGCTCAGGAAAGGCAAAGGATGCGTGGGCAATCATAAGGCTAGTAGTACGGAATAATGGCTTGGAACAGCACTTCTTGTTTTCTACATGCTTTGAGAGACCCATGGATATGAAGAAAACAATACTAGTATAAAAGGTAATATTATTGTAACTTTGGTTTGTAACTCCAAATCTCGTTTTCTACATAATTTAAGAGACTAATACATCTTAAAGAATTTTTAGATTATGTTTTGGGGCACACAATGTATAAAAATGTAATTTTGAGACATCAACAACAAAGAGCTGTAAGAAAGGAGTTCTTATATCTCATTGAAGTTACATTAGTATGAATGCAAATTAGAGTGTTATAACTTTAGGATGTTAAATGCAATCCCCATTTAATCTATTTAAATTTAAAGGAGTTACTGGACACCACAAATGAAATAACTTTAGAATATACACAAAAGGAATGCAGAAATTTATGTTTCATGACATAAAATGGACTAAATATAAAAAAAGACAGTGATGCAAAAACTGAACGACAAAAAAGCTATAAGGCATGTAGAAAACAAGGAGCAAAATGACAGAAGTCCCTCCTTCTCAGTAATTCCTTTAAATGTAAGTAGATTAAACTGTTTAATGGAAAGACGGATTGGCAAAATGAATAAAACACTTGATCTGATGATATGCTGTCTATAAGAGACAAATTTAAGATCCTCTGTCACAAACAGACCAAAAGTGAAAAGATGCAAAAAGATATTCCATGCAAATAGTAACCAAGAGAGAGCAGGGATGGCTATGCTAATATCAGACAAAATAGACTTTAAATCAAAAAAGTTCAGAGACAGAAGCGCCTGGGTGGCTCAGTTGGTTGAGTTTCGGTCTTGATTTCAGCGCAGGTCATGATCTCTCTGTTCGTGAGTCTGAGCCCTGCATCAGGTCTGTGCTGGCCGCACAGAGTCTGTTTGGCATTCTCTCCCTCTCCCTCTCTCTCTCTCTCTCTGCCCAGCCCTGCTCACATGCATGTACGTGTGCTCTCTCTTTCTCTCTCTCTCTCTCATGTGCACTCTCTCTATCTCAAAATAAACTTTTAAAAAGTTTAGAAAATCATTTAATAAAAAATAGTTTAGCGATAAAGAAGGTCAATATATATGTATAAAAGGTTGAATATGGCAAGAAAATATAACCATTATAAACATTTATGTACCTAATAACAGACCACTAGGATACACATCCTTCTCAGTCCACATGGGACATTTCCTAGGATGGACCATACATTAGGCCACAAGTTAAGTCTCAGTAGATTTAAAAAGACAGATATCATGTAAAATGTCTAATCCATTCACAGGATGAAGTTAGAAATCAATAACATAAAGAAAACTAGAAAATTCACAAAATTGTGGAAACACACTTATTTTTATTTATTTTTTAAATATATTTTTAAAAAATTTAATATTTATTATTTTTGAGAGAGAGAGAGAGAGAGAGCAAGCAGGAGAAGGGCAGAGAGGGAGGGAGACACAGAATGGGAATCAGGCCCCAGGCACTGAGCTGTCAGCACAGAACCTGATGTGGGGCTCGAACTCACAGACCGTGAGATCATGACCTGAGCTGAAGTTGGCCGCTTAACCGACTGAGCCACCCAGGCAGACAACACAGTTTTAAATGACAAAAAAATCAAAGAAGAAGTCATAAGGGAAATTCAAAAAGAACAAGATGAATAAAAATGGGAACACACATACCAAAACTTACGGAACACAGTGAAAATGGAGCTAAGGGGGATTTGTAGCTATACACGCTTACGTTAAAAAATAAGAAAGATCTAAAGTCAACAACTTAATTTTATACCTCAGAGAATAGAAAAAGAGCAAACTAAATCCAAAGCTAGCAGAAGGAAGGAAACAATAAAGATCAAGCCAGAGATAAATGAAATAGAGAATAGAAAAGAAAATCAATGAAACCAAAAGTAGGTTCTTCAAAAAGATCAACAAAATTGACTAATCTATAGCTAAATGGATTAAGGAAACAAGAGAGGTGACTTAAAGTCTAAAATCAGAAATGAAAGTTGGGACATTACTAGTAATTCTACAGAAATAAAAGGATTGTAAGAGAATACTATGGACAACTGTACACAAATAAACTGGATAACCTGGATGAAATGGACAAATCCCTAGAATACCAAAACCTGTCAAGAAGGTAGAAAAACTTAAAGAGGAGGGAACATTTCCTAACAGTCTGTGAGGCGAGCATTACCCTAATACCAAGGCCAGATAAAAACACTATAAAACAGAAAATTACAGACAAATACGCTTTGTGAATATTAATGCAAAAATCCTTTTAAAAATGCTAGCAAACTGAATTCAGCAGCATATTAAAAGGATCATACACCATGACCAAGTGGGATTTATTCCTGGAATGCAAAGATGGTTCACATATGAAAACTGATCAGTGTAATACACCACATTAGCAAAATGAATCGGGAAAACACATGAGCCATCTCCATTGATGCAGAGAAAGCGTTTGACAAAATTCAGCATCCATTCATGATAAAAAACACTCAAAATACTAGAATTGAAGGAAACTTCATCAACATAATAAAAGCCATACATAAAACCCCACAGTGAACATTATACTCTATGGTGAAAGACTGAACGCTTTTCCTCTAAGATCAGGAACAAGGCAGGAAGCCTGCCTTCACTGCTGCTATTCAACACAGCACTGCAAGTTCTACCACAGCATTAGGCAAGGAAAAGTTATAAAAACCACCCACGTTGGAAAGGAAGAAGTAAAATTATCTCTGTTTGCAGATGGCATAATCTTATAAGCAGGAAACTTTAAAATTCCACAAAACACTGTTAGAATTAATGCATGAATTCAGTGAAATAGCAGGATACAAGGTCAACATAGTAAATATCAGTTGCATTTCTATATACTAACAATGAACAATCTGAAAGAAGATTACAAAATCATTCCATTTTCAATAGGTTCAAAAATAATAAAATATTTAGGAATGAAATAAAATAAATATTTTATTATTGCACTTATACCAAGGAGCTAAACGACATATACAATGAAAACTATAAAATATTGCTGAAAGAAAATACAAATAAATGGAAACACATCCCATGTTCATGGATTGAAAGACTTAATATTATTAAAATGTCAATAGTACCCAAAGTGATCTACAGGTTGAATGTAATTCCTATCAAAATCATCAATGATGTCTTTTGCAAAAAGAGAAAAATCCATCCTGAAATTCATATGGAATCTCAAGTTATCCCAAACAGCCAAAACAATCTTGAAAAACAAAACTTGAGGACCAATTCTTTTTTATGTCAAGACTTACTACAAAGCTACAGTAATCTCAACAGGTGGTATAAGAGAGATCTACAAATGAATGGCAGTAGAGAGCCCAGAAATAAACACATATATGGCAAAATGATTTTTGACAAGCATGCCGAAACCATTCAATTGGGAAAGGACAGTCTTTTTAACAAATGGTGAAACAGGACATCCTACATGCAAAATAATGAAGTTGGAACCTTATATAACACCAAATGGAAAAATTAACACAAAGTGGGTAAAAGACCTAAGTATCAGACAAAACAATAAAACTCTTGGAAGAAGACATAAGACAAAAACTTCATGACATTGGATTTGGCATCGGTTTCCTGGATATGACACCAAAGGCATAGGAAACAACAACAAAAATAAACAAATTTTTACAGTTTTGCACACCAAAAAACCCTATCCACAGTAAAACTCAAGCCACACCAAATGACCCAATTCAAAAACGGGCAAATAACTGGATTAGATATTTCACCAAAGAAGATACCAAACAAAAATGTGCAGTTAGCACATGAAAATGTTCTCAACATCACTAATCACTAGGGAGATGACATCAAAACTTCAGTGAGATCTCCTACCCATGAAGATGAAAAAAACAAGAGCACAGAGAGAAAAGGACCTCTGTGCACTGTTGGTGGGAATGTAAGATGGTGTAGTCACTCTGGAAAATGGGGTAGCAGTCCCTCAAAAATTAAAGATAGAATTCCCATAGCAATTGCATCCCTGGGTATACACCCCAAAGACTTAAAAGTAGGGTCTCAGAGAGGCATTTGTACCTCCACGTTCATAGCAGCCTATTCACAATAGATAAAACATGTTATCACGCCAAATGTCCATCAACAAATGAATGATGGACAATCAAAATGTGGTATATACATACCAGTGGATATTATCCACCCCACCCTTAAGAAGAAAGGAGATTGTGTAATATACAATATGGACTATCCCAAGGACAATATGCTCAAGTAAAATAAGCCAGCTACAAAAAGACAAATACAATTTTGTGCAAGATGTCTTTGCAATCCCCCCAAAATGGACTGGTCTTGAAAGTAACTGTGGGTGTGGTGTTTGGAGTGAGATAGGGGTTCTTAGACTCTCCTTCCTTTCCAAAGTTTCAGAATAACCCATGAAGGGGTCAGGAGTCCTCCAAGAGGCTAAGAGTTTGACTCTGTGACCTCACAAGTTCCTCCAGGCCCAAGACAACGATGCTGTCAGCATCAAAGAGCAAACTTGGCTTACAGAAGGAAAGGGGTAGGTGAGAAAAAACCAGTTAAATAGACTCCTACCAGCTGAATCCAGTCTTTGCCTAGCCTTCCCCTCTGAGGACTTCAGGACGTCATTGATTCGTGGCTGAATGGAGACCGTCCTGTCACCAATGATGGAATACTACTTGAGACATCCAAAGGTACACGGTCAGTTCAGGCTCCCTCAGAAGGAAGGAACATTTAATCATAGAGCAGAGTCTAGCATTTTTATGGGAGTATCCCTTCTGGTCTACTGTTAAATATTTCTAGACTGGAGTGTTTTATTATCATTCCTCCCCATTCCACTCCACCCTCCATCTCTAAGTATTTTCCCATCTATGTTAACATACAGCAAAGCACCACAAACACAGATTTAAGATTTGAGTAGCATGGAGCTAAACTCACGGTACTACCAAGCTAAACACACACACGCGCGCACACACACGAATGCGTGCCCATGCGTGTACACAGGGAGTAGGTACATTTTTTAGATGGGGATGGGGAATTGGGTCGAATTAAAAACTATTAGAACTTTTAGTGCAGTCCTCAAAGAAAGGGACCTGGGCACCATTCTCCAAGTGGATTTTATTTGGTTACTTACTTTGCTTACTTTTTACCTAATTTATTCGGAGGCAATCTCAAACTTAGTAGTAAAACCACAAGAACAGGAAAAAAGACCTTCTGAATGCCCTTCACCCAGATTCACCAACTGTTTACAGTCTGCCCCATGTGCTTTATCACCCCTCATTTCTAGCCACATTTATTTATTACACATGTGCGTTTTCCTTTAAAATATTTGAAAGTAAGTTGGAGACACTATGCCCCTTTATGCCTAAATGCTTCAGTATATATTTCCTAAGAATATGTTCTCTTACATACCTTCTTAAAATGCAACAATCTCACATAGTCACAGAACACTTATCAAAAATCAGGAAGTTTAACCTGGACACAATACTATTATCCAATACTTAGACCATGTTCAAATTTTGTTAATTGTCCCAATAATGCCCTTGTTAGCCATTGTCTCCCTAATTCTGGATCTAATCCAGGACCACATGTTACATTTTATTGCCATGTCTCTTTAGCCTCTTGCTGCCTGGAACATTCCCTCTGCCTTTCTCTATCCTTCTTGATCTCGAATGCAGGCCAAGTGTTCTTAGAATGTTCCTCAATTTAGGTTCAACTAGTGTTTCCTCATGATGAGATTAAAATTATGGATCTGGGAAGAAATACCACAGGTGTGATGCTGTTTCTTTCTCAGTGAAATGTATCAGGAGGCACATAAAATTGATTTGTCCCAAGATTGGGATCGTGCCACAGGCTAACTGGTCACCATGCAGGGAGGAGCTTTGAGAAATGTGTGTAGCACTTAGCTAAACTGACACGGTGGAATCTGCTGTACTATGTAAATATCCTGTCCCTTTCCAACTTCACTCTACTCATTCTACCATTGTTTCTTCCCTTATGCCGTCATCCTTCCTCTATTAGTTAGAATTATACTGTGAAGAGGCCTTACTCTTCTCCCCCTACTTACTTATTTATTCATTGATTTATTTATGTTAGTACAGACTTATGGAATTTTGTTCCATAATCTGTTACTGTCCTTGTTTTGATACTCAAAGGGTCCCCTATGTGGCCAGTGAGAGCCAGTTCAGCCTTTACCCTATATCCTTTTGACACGTTGCCATCATTCTTTGAGTATTTCCTTACTTTCTGGTACAAGATATTCCAGGCTCATCTGGAATGCCTTCCCCATCCTAGCTCTGGAATCAGCTTTTTCCCCAAGTAGCCGTGGTTTCTTCTGATGGAGACCAAGATCTGGGCACCAAGTACATTCAGTGCTAATACGCCATTGCTTCCAGGCATTGTGAGAAGACAGAGCTGGAACACGCACAGACACACACACACACACACACACACACACCCCAGCACACAGTCACCAGCATGTACACATTCCCATGTACAGACACACACACACATGTGTGAACACACACACAATGGTTACATATTGATATCTGTGATCCCAATTCTCTTTAACATCTAGTCATTCTCTTCTCCCTTTACATAGTTCTATCTTCTTCCTCCAACAGTTGTCTTTCTCACGGATGATCACTGGTTCCCATAGATTATCAAGAAGAAAAGGAGCATTGATGGTGTCTCTAGACCTTTGCCCTCTGATTTAACAAGCAGCAATGAGCCTCTGAGGAGAATCTGTAGAGGCTATAAACCTGTCACTGTTTACTCAGCTCTGTCCTTGCTCGCTTTTCCTTTCAAGAACTGGTTCTCGACTGTGTGCACAGCATGCTTCCTGTGAGCCCCGTCCTAGCTGCTGTGTCAGATCCATTGCTGCTAAACTGAATACACCTGCAATAACACCAGGTCTGGCAGAAGGGGTGCACTGAGCCGAGACGGGTACTGTGGGGCGTGAATCTAAGATTAGGGGGATGAGTCAAGCACCACAGAGAAGACTGCATATGTATTGAAATCTGTAAGAACCCTGAGTTCTCATATACTCAATGAACTGTTCACACACATGGCAGCCAGCTCCGAGGGGCCACTGAACGAGTCACACGTCGGCACTGATGCCCTCCTACTGTAGCGCTGATTCTTTCTTTATAACTCTTGCTGACATGGTCACCAGTGCCTTGACCTTTTTAATCCCCCTGAGTGACAGGTCACATTATGTTTCATTTCAAAGTGTGCCACAAATGCTAAAAGTTGAAAACCATCACTCCGAATGGAGGAGAATATTTTAAGACTTACAGGATGTAGAATAATCTGGTGAGAAAAATCCCAAATCTGGAAACAACACAGAAAACAGCAGAATGAAAAGAGATGATAGAGGGAAGCTCAATAGATTCGGAACATTGCTTGAAATTTAAAATGGAACCTGAGGACCACCTGGTGAATAAAAATGCTTTGGAAGGAATTCAGGTGAACAAGATACAATCCAAAGACCAGATGGGAGAGAGAGAAGGAAAGACAGGGGATGGTAAAGGAAGTAAATCTAAGATAGATTTCTTCTCTCCTATTAACCTTATACATAGAAAAGAGTAAGAAGATCATATTTTTAGAAAACTGTTCAGTTTAAATCAAGATTCTCTTATGACCTCACTGAAAAGGAAAAGGCAATGTTTGAATCTGCTCTAGAAGCCATGCAAATGGAGAGTGAGCGTTGACACCACCAGCGCGGAGGGATAAAGCACAGCACGGATGTATATTCTATTGTATGAAACCTAAGACTAGAGTTTCAGTGGGGTTCTAAAAGAAAAGTTGGAGGCTGGATTAAGAACGAAAATCAAACAATCCATTTCCTCTCCTGAGACTAGGAAGACCAAAGTGAGGCCTGGGCTTGGCTGATCCACGGGGCTGTCAGGAGGGCTCCGGTATGAGGCCTGTTGGAGGCGCAGCCCGGACAGCCCACTTCCTGAAGGAGGAGGGGAGAAGCTAACAGCTCATCCACCGGCGGCTGGTCTATCTGCAGGCTGCCAGGCATTTACAGTAGATTGTTCTGACTACATTCTAAATTCAGAGGTGGATCCCTCTGATTCTAATGGCTAAAGAAGCCCGACTGGCCAGTGGGACATGGCCCAAGGGACCCAGACGTTGAGTTCATGTCCGGGTGATTCTGGCAGTCGTTCTTGGATGTCCAAACCTAAGCCAGCAGCTGGGCACTGTGGCCATCCAAGGATTGCTCTCTGGAGAAAATACAGGCAAGACCTGGACAGAGGAATCGGGGGTCTAGTCCCAAAAGCTAGGGTTCCTAGGAAGAGAGAGGCCAGCCCACAGGAAGCAGGTGAAAAGGAAGAAGAAAACTGCCATTTGGGGGCCCATGGGTAGTTAAAGCTGACCCCAGATCCTGCCCAACGAAAAGAAGGCTCAGATTGCTGGAAAGCAGACACAGACACCATTTGGGTAAATCAAACGAGACTGGCTTATTTGAAGGATGCAGAAGGAAACCAGCACCACATAGAACACACAGGTTAAGGTCAGAGAGACATTACACTTTCCGGGATGGATGGGGCCTCATGTTCCAGAATCCAGAATCCTATGACATGGAGAGCCGCTGAAGATGGTTGTATTTTCCAGACTCTGTCCCCCTCAGACCTGGCACCAAAGTCTACTGTGGACAGGTGACTGAACTCATCCCATCCATTTAGGAATTGGACCATTTACAGTATTTTCAAGTGGTTAGATCATCAGACTTGCAGACTAGAACTGTCTGTTCCTGGCATATATCCAGATATGAGGATCAAGAACTTCGGTAGGGATCATGCCCACGAGCCATTAGACCAGGCCTGGGCCTTACCCTGCAGATCTGCTGAGCACCTCTGTGCAGTGGTGCCCAAAAACGGAATCAACGTACATGACTGGGCAAGTCCAATCATGGATTGGTTTTAGAGAGTAAGTTTCATACTGAAGAAAATCTTGGGGTCTAAATCTTGCTCAAATCTTTCAACTTCTAATTAGAAAGGGAAGGGCATTTTTAACACAGTAGCACAGATTAGAGAAAACTTGAATCGTCTAGCTCTGGCTCTTACCTTCTTTTGGTACCATTCTTCTGATAAAAGGGATGTTGGTTTTCACTGGGCACGCACTTTGTCACGTCCACAGTCTGCTGGGAGGGACTGTGGGGGCTGTCTCCCAAAAGGGGGTCCAGAGTCCTCCCAGATGGCCTTTGAAGATTTTTTGGCTTCAATTTTATCCCAAGCTGCCTTAAATAGCTTAGAGAAAGCCAAAAGTTCCTAATTCTAGAATCTTCTGCATTTCTCACATTTATTTGGCAGGGAACGTCTCACAATAGAAGCACTGAACACTCCCACTTGGCATGATTTACCCCTCTCTTGCCCTAGGTTCAACTGAGGTCTGAGTTCCTATGGCAGGGTACCCCCAAATCCCTCACCCCAACATTTTTTATTATGAAGAATTTCATGTATTTTAAACTCTGTAACATTTGGGGACAACTAATATTCTGCCAGCCCTCACCAGTGTGCCTTCCTCTGTGGCCAGTAGTCAACTGCCCAGTCCCCATGACCGCCAGCTATCCCCACTGGTCAGCATCTGAGTGGCACTGGTTATTGACTATTTCAGTTTTCACCCCGGCATCGATGTAATCTATGAAAAGGAAAAACAGCCATTTACAAAACGACTGAAGCAACAGAGCATTACAAAACGTTTCAAAAGCATTTTTAACATGTAAAACATTTGTACTACTAAAAATTCAGGAAGTATGAAAAGGAAGGAAGGAAGGAAGGAAGGAAGGAAGGAAGGAAGGAAAAAGGAAAAAGTATCTCTCCAAGCTGTCTCTCCTCCAGTGTTAATAGTCTCTTGCATCCTTTCAAAGATTTTATGTACAGACCAAAAAATGTGGATAGGTACCATTTCTTCTTTTTTCACTGATGGGAGCATATGACACACGGGGTTCTGTTCCTCTTCTTCCTAACCTAACAGTATATCGGGGACCTCTTTCCACTTGGGCGATAAAGAGCACCCTTTCGTCTATTACAGGGAGCTGACTAGCACCTCTTCAAGGAGTAGCTGTACTGTAAGTTACTAAATTAGTCTCCTGCTGACCACATACGAGGTAATTCACACAGATCCTGGCTGTTATAATCAATAACTCTGTACATACTCACTTCACAAATATGCCAGTCTATCTGTCAGGAAAATTCTTAGACGTGAAATTGCTGGGGTAAAGGGCATGTGCATAATAAATGTCATTCTCTGAACAGGTGTTTCTTGAACACCTTCTCTTGCCAACTACTGTACTGGCTCAGGGAAGGCGGTGTTGGCCCCACCCTCTACAGCTCCCAGTGCACATTATGGGACGTCATTATGACATCTCAACGTCTCCCAAACAACCATGAAGGCGGCTGACTGTGCAGAGAAAGAACACGGAACACCGGGGACTGGCTGCTTTGAGCGGGGAGCGGCGGGGAGCGAGGGCTTTCCTAACGTTCAGGTTAGGAAGGACGGCAGGAGATGGGCTGGGGAGAGCGGAGGGCATGGTGAGCGGCACGGGGGACAGAAGGCCAGAAAGGCCGGGGGCGGGGAAGAGTAGTAGGGAGGAGATGGGCGGCAGGTGCAGCAGACTCTTGAAGACTTCTTGAGGATGTTAGTTTTTATTCTAAGAGCAGTGGGCAACCAGGAAAGAGTGAAGTCATCAAATGCAATTCTGAAGATGACTGGCTGTATTACGGAAACGATGAGAGGCTTCCGGGGAGAGCAATCCCAGGGCTAGTGCTCTGGGCTCGGGCGAGAGAGCTCAGAGGCCGGGGCTGGGCGGGCAGGGGAGGCTGATGGGAAGGGGGGGCAGGGAAACGATCTCCCCTGACGACTCCCCGGTCCCAGCCATGCTGGATGGCCGGTGCCAAAGGAAAGGCTCTCGGGAGCCCTCTAAATGATGAGAGCCCTTATTGGACATTTTCCACATGCTTGGAATGTGGGGTGTATCCTAAGGGGCCCCCAAGAGAGCCAGCCCCTGGCTCCAAAGGTGCTGAGTGCCACCCAAGTGACACCAGGAGGCCCTCTGAGCCCGCTGAAATGTGCCCGCCTCTCCCCTCCTATCTGCACCTCTGCAGGTGTCACGTGCCCTCCCCCCACGGCTGTCGAACATGCAGACATCCGGGTCAAGAGTTACGACGTCAATTCCACGGAGCGGTACACCTGTAACGCTGGCTTCAAGCGGAAGGCCGGGACATCCAGCCTGACGGAGTGCATGCTTAACAAGACCACGAACACCGCCCGCTGGACAATTCCCAACCTCAAGTGCATCAGTAAGTAGCTGGCCCTGCACTGTCTCTCTGTCCCCCTCGCCAAGGCCGTACAGAGAGCGGAACCGCCCTGTGGAAAGCTGAAGGAGCCCATCTGGGGTGGGGGATGGGGGGGGCGAGATATGTGGGTGGGGTCTGAGGCTAACCGAACCGTTGGGTCTCGAAACAATTTTGGGCGGGGGAGGGAATACACAGGATTTAGGGTCCCACAATTCTGAGTTCAGTTCTGCCCCGCACCACCTTGAGCAAGGGCTGTCCTACCTGGGAACTTTGTCCTACCTGATGTCAACATTGTGGGGTTGAGGGGATGTTAAGTGAGCCCCAGGCAACATCGACTACAGCCACACCTCATTGTGTTGTGCTTTGCTGGATTAAACTTTACACATAAGTGTGTCCTTTGTTTTGTTTTCTTTTGTTTACAAACTGAAGGTTTGTGGCAATCCTGCCTCAAGCGAGTCACTCTATCGATGCCATTTTTCCAACAGTAGTCGCTCACTTCGTGTCTCTATGTCACATTTTAATAATTCTCACTGTATCTCCACTTTTCTTGCATTTGTTGTGGTCTGCGATCAACAGACTTTGGTGTTCCTGCTGTAATTGTTTTGGGGTTCCACAACCCACACCCACCAAAGACCGTTAACGTCATCAGTTGAGGTTGTATGTGTATTCCGTGCGCTCCCATCACCTGGCCGGTCCCCTATCTCTCTCCCACGCCTCGGTCGTCCCTGTTGCCTGAGGCAGAACAATACTGAAATTAGGCTAATTAATAACCCTGCACTGGCCTCTGAAAGTTCACCTGAAAGGAAGAATCACCTGTCTCTTTAAATCAGAAACTAGGAATGAGCAAGCTTAGTGGAAAAAAGCCTGTCCAAAGTCAAGACAGGCCAAAGGCCAGGCCCCTGGTGCCCAGCAGTCAGCTAAGTTGTGACTGCAAAGGGAAAGGAATCCAAAAAGGAAACTGAAAGTGCTGCTCCAGAGAACACCCAAGCGTTTCTTTCTGGAGAAAGGGTGAGCGGTCTGGAGGGAAGGTCAAACCAGCCGCAACATTCCCTGAAGCCAGAGCCTCATCCGGAGCAAGGCCCGACCTCTCGTCAATGCTGTGAAGGCCGAGCGCTGG
This sequence comes from Mungos mungo, assembly GCA_004023785.1. Lineage (NCBI taxonomy): Eukaryota > Metazoa > Chordata > Mammalia > Carnivora > Herpestidae > Mungos > Mungos mungo. Next base: position 31,045 of record PISW01010813.1, read on the forward strand.
GGGAGCTGCAGAGGAAATGCCTGAGGCTGGCAGAGGCGGGCTTGTGAGATCTGAGGAAAGAAGTTGTTTCTATAACATAAAAGTGCAGGTGAAGTAGCAAGGTATCGGGATGATCAGTGCAGACGAAACAGCCTAAGAGCGAGAGAAGACGCCATCTAGGACTTTCATCGCCGGAGAGAAGTCAACGCCCGGCTTCAAACCTTCAAAGGACAGGCTGAGTCTCACATTCGGGCCAGTGCAGCTGGTGACTTGAAGTTGAAGCCAGTGCTCGCTGACCTTCCAAAATTCCTCGCGCCCTCAGAACGACGCTCACTCCATTCTGCCTGTAAGTGAAACAACAGAGCCCGGACGACAGCACATCTGCTTACAACATGGTCTACCGAGGATTTTTTTAAGTTTATTTATTTTGAGAGAGAGCGAGAGCAAGAGTGAGAGCACAAGCAGGGGAGGGGCAGAGAGAGAAGGAGAGAGAGAAAATCCAAGAGGGCTCCATACTGTCAGCGCAGAGCCCGACGTGGGGCTTGAACTCATGAACTTCAAGACCATGACCTGAGCTGAAACCAAGAGTCAGTTGCTCAACCGACAGAGCCACCCAGGTGCCCCACAGAGTATTTGAAGCCCACTGCTGAGACCTGCTTCTCAAGTAGACCCTTTCAGATTATGACTGCGCACCGCCCGTGCGCCGGCCGCCCCGAGCGCCGAGGGACGTGGGCAAGGAAATGAATACGGTTTTCATCCTGCCGACAACACCGGTGCTGCAGCCCGCGGACCGAGGAGTCCCTTCCACTTTCAGGTCTTATTATCGTAAGAAACACACCCCATGAGGCTCTGGCTGCCGTAGACAGGGGCTCCTCTAATGGGTCTGGGCAAAGTAGATTGAAAACCTTCTGGGAAGGATTCTGCATTCCAGATGCTGTTAACACTCAGGACTCATGGGAAGGAGCCAGACTGTCCACGCTCCCGGGAGAACAGGAGTCAGGAGAAGCAGGTCCCAGCGCCCACAGACGACTGGGAGGGGCTCACGGCCCCAGTGGAGGAGCTCACTGCAGATGGGGTGGGAACAGCGAGGGGACCAGACTCAGAAGGGGGGGCCTGTGGCTGGGGCTGAGTGGCCGCAACCTCAGGATAGAACCTCAACAGAGGAGGAGTTGCTTCTCGTGGGTTCCTGGGATGGAACCTACTCCTGGTGACGATGCCGTGAAGGTCGTTGGAATGACGACAGAGGACTCGGAACAGGACAGAAACTTGGCTGTGAAGCAGCAGCAGGTGTGAGCGCACGGACCTCAAATATGAAAGTTCTGTGGGTCACATGCTACCAACCAGCACCACCTGCTACAGAGAAATCATTCGGGAAAGGAAGGGTCAGTCGTGGTGGCAAACTCCACTGGGGTCTTTTTTTATGTTTATTTATCCATTCTGAGAGAGAGCTCAAGCAGGGGAGGGGCACAGAGAGAGGGAGAGACAGAGCAGCCGGAGCAAGCTCCACCTAGAGCCTGATATGGGGCTCAAACCCATGGATCATGACCTGAACCAAAACCAAGTGTCAGATGCTTAACCGACTGAGGCACCCAGGTGCCCCCACTGGTGTCTTATTTTGAGGAATCGCCGTGGCCACCCCAACCTTCAGCCGCCACCACCCTGACCAGTCAGCAGACATCACCATCAAGGCAGGACCCTCCACCAGCAAAGAGATCATGACTCACGGAAAGCTCAAATGATGGCTAGCATTTTTTTAAAGCAGGAAAGTCTTTTTAAATTAAATATGTATATTGATTTTTTAGACATGATGTTATTGCCCACTTAATAAGCCAGAGTATAGTGTAAACATAACTTCTCTAGCTCAGGTTGTGCATATTGTGTTAATCTTCAGATCAGTTTTCTAGGTGTGCAGTTTTCTAGGTGTTCTAGTGTTGATCTGGCTGCATTTCAGGGACAAGAGACGCAAAAACCACTTCTATGCTGCTCCACCCTCTTGGCCCCTCCCTAAACATAACTTTCCTTGCACTGGGAAACCAAAATATTCATCTGACTTGCTTTATTGCCACATTCGCTTTATTGTTGTGGTCTGGAACTGAACCCACGATATCTCTGGGCTACACCTCAGAGATTGCTATCACCGCTTTAAGATGATGACAGCAAGAATCTGGCTACAGACAGGGGTGTGTGCTCACAGCGTTCTCGCTTTCCAGAGACCTTTCCCAATTTCTTCCTAGAAGATAGCCCTCAGGAAAATTATTACTGTTCTCTGTTGTTACCCACCCAGGAGAATGGAGGTCCCCACCCGGCAGACTCCCTTAGCCTGGTCACCCAACGCTGGTGTCCAGCCAGCACTCCAGAGCACGAGTGAGGGACGGTTTTCAGACTCAGTTATTTTTAACCACCCACAACTGGGTAACTATGCCAGAAGGAGCCAACAACCTTGGAGTGGAAGCCAATCCTGCCATTTCCAGGAGTACTAAGCCCCTTACTTCAGACAAATAAAGATTAGCTCATGGCTTATGGTGTACTTGCATGTCCAACTGCAAACTAGGTACTTTCTCATATAACATTTGTGAACATTCTCAACTGCTCTCTGGGGAAGGAGCAAAGTCCCTCTGCTGGAAGATTCCTTGAAGAGCCAGACTTTCTCATTGAATTTGTACTCCTTCCCCCTCCCCCTCCCCCGCATGTCCCTCTTACAGCATCAGGGCAAGGAGAAAGCCTTCTATTCGCTGCAAGGGAATCACTAAGCTAGGGAACAAAGTACCACGTGACATGAGATGCCGCTCAAATGATGAGCTGGGTGAGGGCAGGTGTGATAGGTAAATTGAAAACCTTCTGGGAAGCAAGAACACTGGCAAAAATGCAGAGTAGACGTCTTACTCTGTCCTCTCCGGGCACCCACTGGCACCTGTAATCCAGGGGCCAAGCTAAGGGCTTTCCACTGCAGGGAAAGTGATTATTTCGTCGAAGTTCCAATTCATTTGGACGAACGAATCCAGGGTGGAAAAGAGTTCTAGGCTCTGAACCGGCTGGTGGGGGGTAGGGGGAGGGAAGGTGGGTAGACCTGGAATTACCTACTTGTAGAACCTACAGCCCGGAGCACCTTCAGGCTTCACTAGCACAAAGACCTCTCACGTTCTAACGCTAACAACTTCCTCCATTACTTTTCCTAACCTCCTGTGCTTGGAATGCTTTTTTTTTTCTCCTTACAAAACAACCAAAGCTACTGAGTAGTCATGTATTTTCCCATGTAAAAGACAGTATTATAAAACTGAGTTGATCTCCCAGATCGCCTTCTACCCAACAATAAAAGACATCTGATACGTGTGCAGTTCTGTGGAAAGGCTAGAAAAATGGTTGGCAATCGGTTTGCATTTGCATAGGAGTGGCAGACTGGGGGACATTGTTTGTCATCGATTTCTTGTGCTTCTGACCTCTCCCAGGAAGCTGGAGATCTCCATTTTAAATTTATATATTTATTATTATTATTGTATTTACAGCCAGTTCTGAAGCAAGGCTCCACCCTCAGGCTCATAAATGCCATGTGGTTATGCTCTCTCTAGGAGACCCCTCCCTGACTCATCTAAAGCCATCCTCCGCAGAAGTGCCAGCAACCACAGAGCCAGAGAGCACCTCCCTTTCTGGAAAAGGTAGGGACGTTGGAAACGTTTTAAGGACTCCCATTCTCTGCCACCACTCAGGTCCCGATGAATCCGCCAGATTCTTGGGGTCCCGCTGGAGGCTCGCTGCAGACTCCAACAATAGAACATACTTTTTATTCGAGTCAAAATTAAATTTTATGGTGGCTTCATTTTCTCTTTTAAATATAAGGTGCTTGATGCCCAGGTTTCATTGGACTTACAGTAAGACCTTGGTTTGCGAGCATAATTCGTTCCAGAAATGTGCCTGTAATCCAAAGCAGTTGTTGATCAAAACGAATTTCAAGAACCATTGACTCAGTTGTGATCACGTGATGTTCGGCGTCACCTACGAGTCGTATTGCAAGACAGCACTCTTTTACTGTGTTTTATTAGAAATGTTTGCTTGTCTTGTGGAACACTCAGAGAACAGGTTACTTGTAATCCAAGGTTTTACTGTAATAAGGGTTCCAAATCCACTCTTCATATCCCGGATCAGACTTCATTGCAGACGTATTTCCTCATCAGGAATTGGGGAGGATCTGAGGTTTTGCCTGCCTGGTGTGTCAGCCCTCCGAAGCCTCCAGGGTGCCAGTGGGGAACACCAGCTCCCCACTTCAGAGACCAAGGACTCTCTCCCAGGGCTCAGCAGTCAGTGGAGGCACCGGCATGTTGCCTCAATTCCCTCCTCCTCGTGTCCCACAGGGGCAGCAGGGATGGGTCTAGAAGATGCCTGTACACCCGGCGGGCTGCCCCACAGGAGAGGAGGCGTGAGTTCAAGAAACTGGAGTCTTTTATAACCGGCTGACCATGTCTGCCCTTCGCTCCAGAGGGAGACACAGTCTCCACCTTCCAAGACTACATGAGCATCCTTGAAAAGTTAGTCACGAGAAAGGGCCATCAGGGCCTCTACTGACAAGGCGTGTGGAAACGGGAGGGAGCCCTGTAGAACTGTCCCCCAACCATCCCAACTATGATCGCTCTGAACAAGCCGCCAACATCATGCATTTCCAGGGTCTTTCTTAGGTGATCTTCTATCCCAATTTCCTCGGCACTGTCCTGGTGTTAAGAAAATGAGATCTTAGCTGCTTGGGGACAATGTGCTCTGTACTCTGGGAAAGCCTTACTTTATACTTAACTCTTGAGTTTTCATGTCCAGTCACCCAGTGTGGCTTTTCCCAGCCCTTGTCCCCCCCTTTTGGCCCCAGGCGTAGTCTCGTGCTGCCGTTGGCTGCTCTGAGCTGGAACATGGCTTCTTCGCTGTGGACGCACAGTGGAATCTCCTTGGAATCCTGGTGGTCTGGGAGCAGTCTGGGAATTAGGGTTCTAGAAGCTCCTCTTAGGGAGCCACGGCTGAGAACCAAGGCTGAAGGGAAGACTGGCCAGAAGGAGGTTTCCTCCTGGTTAGTTAGTTGGCTACAAACAGGAGGATATAGTAGAGCACTGGCTACATTTAAGTTTGGGGTAATTCCAAGACCCTTTTGACCCAAGTCGTGCCTGGATCACCACCTGATAAGAATAATCAAGGGGCTCTCCCAGCCTTGCCTTCGTGCATCAAACACATGGTCAGATGAAACCTTGCCATCAAACTCTCAGACATGAGTGGACTGGAAGACCCATTTTTCATGGAAAGAGACTAGTGAAGTTTTGCCACCTTGCCTCACAGTTTGGGAGCAGCCACTTGCCAGGTCCCACAGAGGGTGAGCAGGGGGGCTGCCCTCCCTTAGAATAGGGCAAAACCAGGACACTTTCTTCAAATACTGTAAAATTCAGTCAGGCTGAACCTCAGGCTTCCCCTTATTTCAAAGTTGTATGCAACATGCAGAAAAGAAACTAAAATCAGCATCCCAGATATATCTGGCGAATACAATTACACTTTTTTTTTTTTTTTTTTTTTGGAGATTGGTCTCTCAAGGCACCTGCCATGCCTTCTCTAGTAAACAAGCCAGGAATGACTCAGATCCGTGGGATCTTTAGTTTACGTGCACGGTGATAAATAGCTGTAGATCCTCTCGTGTTCTCAAATGTCCCTTGGCCATTCCAGATGGAGGAATAAGCTACCCACTTGAGGGATTTCCCCCCAAGAACCCGGCAGGAGGGTACAGGGGGAGGGCCAGCCCAGGGTGGGTTCATAGAGAAAGTATTAAGGCCACTCTTCTCCAGAGCTGTGCAGAGACACTCTTCAAAGTACTTATGTTCTCCGTGTCTTGCGCTTTCCTACAGAGCCAGCTTTCACTTCCCAATCAGCCAGCACAGTGGCCACAAAGGCAACTATTGAGCCAGGCTCCAGGCTGATACCATCAGAGCCTCCTGCTGCAGGAACCACAGGGGTAATCAGTCATGAACTCTCCCAAGCCCCAGCTCAGACAACAAAGGCCTTGGAACGCACTTCCTCCGCCTCGCAGGAGACGCCAGGTCAGCACTGGCTTTGCCTACTGTAGGAGAGGTCAGCAGTCCACGGGCTTCTCTGAGATGTGGGTGGAGACCTGGAGTGAGCTGGCTGCGTAGTATTACACCGTCCAAGCCAAAGTCCTGACCGCTCGGCATCCCTCCGCCTCCTGCTCTGTGCCACAGCCTCCTTGCTCCGCTCTCTAACCTCTGTGCTCTGCCCTGGCTCGGCCCATCACCCAGATGTGATAAGGCTCTGCGTGTTGACTTGCATGGCAGAGGCTTTGCCAATCTGGATAGTATCTGCCCACTCCCAGTGTGGGAGGACAGCGGAATCTGGAGTCACAATCCGTGGGATGAAAGAGCTCTTGGTAATCTGCATCTTCCGTAAAGGCATATCTGATTCTTTGTGGGGTTTTTCCCTCACTACTACAATCCCATTGACTGTATTCCCCGCCGTGCACCTTTCATGTCCATGACTTATTCATCCCATCACTGGAAGCCTGTATCTCCCACTCCTCTTCATCCCTCTTGCCCATCCCCCCACACTCCTCCCTTCTGGCACCATCAGTTTGTTCTCTGTTTTTATGCATGTTTCTGCTTTTGTCTGTTTGTTCATTTGTTTTGTTTTTTGGATTCCATGTCTAAGTGAAATCATATGGTATTTGTCTTTCTCTGTTTGAACTTATTTCACTTAGCACAATACTGTCTAGGTCCATCCGTGTTGTTGCAAATGACAAGACCTCATTCTTCTCCATGGCTGAGTGACATTCCATTGTGATGGTATACACCACACCTTCTTTATCCACTCATCTACTGATGGACACGGGCTGCTTCCGTATCTCAGCTACTGCAAATAATGCTGCAATCAACATACGGGTGCATATTTCTTCCCAAATTAGTGGTTTTGCTTTCTTTAGGCCAATATGCTACAGAATTAGTGGATCATAGGGTAGGTAGCTCTATTTTTAATCTTTTCGAGGATCCTCCACACTGCTCTCCGCAGCGGCTGCACCAGTTTGCATTCCCACCAACAGTGTACAAGATTCCCTTTTCTCCACATCCTCCCTAACACTTGCTATGTCTCCTTTTTGATTCTAGTCATTCTCACGGGTCTAAGGTCATATCTCATTGTGGTTTTACACTTGCATTTCCCTGATGATCAGTGATGTTGAGTATCTTTTCATGTGCCCGTTGGCCATCTGTATGTCTTCTTTGGACAAATGTCTTTTCAAGTCTTCTGCTCATTTTTAATTGGATTATGGGGGTGGGGTGTTAAGTTGTATAAGTTCTTTATATATTTTGTATATTAACCGCTTATCAGTTATGTCGCTTGCAAATAGCTTCTCCAATTTAGCCTTTTTGTTTTGTTGATGGTTTCCTTTGCTGTGCAAAAGGGCACATGTGATTGCTAAGCATGGCCCAGCATCTACATAAACTACCCTTGTTCTTTGCTAAAGGAAGTCTGGTTTTGTGAGCCATGACTCAGGCTTTAAGATGGGAGCCAAAAGGTCCTGAATTCATCCTGCTTAATGAGAAATGAGTGCCTTTAGCACTACAGCAGTAACTGAACGGTAATCTCTCCTTTGCAGGTACATATTCATACAGTTCTGGAACTGTGACTGGTAAGTTTCTTGGGTTTTGTCTTTTTGGTCCTAGCAGTGCTTCCGCCCCGAGGACCGGAGTCCCAGGGTGCTGAACGGTCCTGACTCATGCCCGCTGCCCCGGCACGGCCGCTAGCGCAGCCCTTTCCCTCTCAAAAGTGCCTCAGTGTAGAGAACAAGGCATAGGACCAGCCGACTCAGGGGATTCTACCATGACTGCTAATCTCAACACTGGTAGCTTCTCTCTGTCGGCCACCCATGCGGGAACCAGAGAGCTGACACATCACCAAAGGGCCTCCTCGCTCAGCTACTCAGTTCCGCTGAGCCGGGGTAGACTCTCAGCCCCAGCTCAGCTGCGAACCACCAGCGTGTGTGTGGCTGTCGCTGACGTGATGTTATGCATCCATCAGCTGCGTTCGTCTCTCACGGGGCGGTAGCCCCCTGCCCTTTACGGCAAGGCTGCTCACGTCGCTCCAGGTAAAAGGCGGCTGTTTACGGAAGACACACACACACACAACACGTAGCCTGGGAGAGGGAGAGACTGTCCCGGTGAGCCTTAGGGAGGAGAGGGGGAAGGTGTTTGCAAGGATGAAAGACAAAAAGGGAGGGGAGGAGGAAGAAGACAAGAGAAAGCAGCAGGGAGAAACGCCAGCAGTGAGGAGGACTAAGACTTTGGTCTGCACACGTTTGCAGGAAGCCAAAACGAAAAGCGCACTGCAATGATTTCTATTTTCTATTCACGAGTTATCGTCTTAGAGAATGACTCATTTTTGTGATTATATTTTATCTGCATCAAGTGTCGTCTCGAAAAGCGAACAAACAACCAACCAACCAAGCGGCTCTGCCCATTCCAGCAGCTTATATGCAAACGCAAGACACTTGAAACTAAAACATGTTTATCATGTAAGAGGCGACCAGTAAGCAGCGTAGCCAGCCAGGCTTCTCTCCGATGTCACGTACTGCGTTCACCTGTCCACAGAGTTTTCAATGTTTTATTCATTTTTTTGAATTGGTAACATTTGCACGGGGTTTTAAAATTACAAATTACAAAAACATGTACAGCAAAAAGCCCCATCTCAGACGGAAAACCCCCGTGTCGGAGGGAGGTTACTCCGGCTACCAGCTCCCTGGGCGTCTTTCCAGAGTCGACCTAAAGCAGCGGATCGATGCATGATGCTCGCTGGGCATTTTAGTTTTACTGTTTTGCACCCGTGTTCATTTCCGACTAATGGCATCTCGTGGAAACTCTGCCATATCAACACGTAAACACCACCTCATTCTTTAAAACACTACAAAACATTGCACTGTATAGATCTGCTAGATTTGTGTAGCCAACCCCCATGGGCATGTGACTGTTTACATTCTTGGCTACATTACACACAGTGATCAATTGGAAAGCCTCTTATCACGTGGCTAGGTGCAAATACATCTGTAGGATAAAATCCTGTATGTAAGATGTGGGGCCATATTTTCTATGTAGATTTTCAAACAACTACTTTACTATAGGCTGTCATCTTAGGATGTATATTTCCAGTTCGTGACTTTCACTGGACTAAAACATCAGAAACTCTCTCCCAAATTCTGAAGTGTCATGTAATACACATTAACTCAACACCTGCAATAGGGCAAAGATAGGCCCGTGCAAGAAGCTGTGGAAATACAGAGAATTAAAAAAAAAAAAAGAAAGAAAAAACACTTTAAATCTTTCCTGTCATATGAATAAGATTCCTTTCTTCCAGGGCACTTCAACATAAACATGTTAGCACCGAACTTACAAGACAGACCAAATAGTTGTCAGCAAAGAAATAAAAACAAGTTATATTTCACTAGGTGTTGAGTTTTATCTGCTAAGAAGGTGGCAGCTAAAATGAAAATCATGCAGTTTTCCTAAGACGCTTAGTGACGGTGACTTCTGACTGTGTCATATATATATCCCAGCCCCTGTGGGCCAAGAGTATGCCCATCAGGTTCAAGTGGCAGTGACACTCACTGGCTCCCTGGGCATCAGTAAGTGTTGCCATTTTTTAAAAATATTTTATTTATTTTTGAGAGAGAGAGAGAGTGTGTGTGTGTGGGAGCAGGGGAGGGTCAGAGAGCGAGGGAGACACAGAATCTGAAGACAGGCCCCAGGCTCTGAGCTGTCAGCACAGAGGCCGATGCGGGGCTCGAACTCATGAACCGTGAGTTCACGACCTGAGCCAAAGTCAGACGCTTAACCAACTGAGCCACCCAGGCGTCCCCAAGTGTTGCTATTTCTGCATGAATAAGCAATCAGTTGATCACGTTTGTAAGGAAATATAAATGCTTTACCATAGTAGTAGCTCAGCAAATGTTACTATTTTAATCAACCCATTGATAACTACTGATATTACAATTGTTTAAACTAGCTATATCAATGATTATCACAGCTTTTAAGAGTTGCTTTAAGTTCAACAAAGTGGTAAATGGTAAGTGCCTAATAAATAGCAAATTAATAAGTGAAGTTGAGGACTTGAACATTTATTAATAAATGTTTAGGAAGTGTGACTCATCATTTCATTCTCTTAACTATCTACAGGCTCACTTGGCAGCCTTTTTAATTAACAATTTCATCCAATTATTCTAATATCTGGTCTCTGATCATTGGCTAGGCTATTCCTGAGGACTCCTGACTGTAAAATAAAAGGCTAGAACATCACCTAGGACACTGTTCACCCTGCCATGTCCCTTTAATGAGGGAGGGAGAGTTGATTTTTCACTGTTATATCTCTTGTCTGTCATATCAGAAATAACTTTGCTGCAGTTGATAGGCTCAGCCTTTAATACGAGCTAGCCCTCAGGGGCGCCCGGGTGGCTCAGTCAGTTAAGCATCCAACTTTGGCTCAGGTCATGACCTCACAGTCCATGGGTTCAAGCCCCACGTCAAGCTCTGTGCTGGCAGCTTGGAGCCTGGAGCCTGGTTCTCATTCTGTGTCTCCCTTTCTCTCTCACTCTCTGTCCCTCCCTCGCTCATGATCTGTCTCTCTGTCTCAAAAATAAACATTAAAAAAAATACGAGCTAGCTCTCTATCATTCATCTGTTTATTCAATATACATTGAGTTCTACTTTGTGCCACATTGGCCCTAAGTTGCACTAAAATGCAGATTTCTCATTGAGAAGCAAATGGCAGGTCAGAAGTACTTCAGTTTATGGACCCTAAGGGTTTAATCCACTCAATTACGTGTTTATTGAGTACGTACTCGGACCCCAGCCCTTACTCTGTGCGGCGCACAGTAAGACACAGCAGAGAAACACTGCTCAGGAATAATGAATCGGTATTCTTACTTCAAGACGCAGGCACACCACCGCTCTGGTCATGGCCTCATGGCAAAGAGCAGTCCTTGTCTGCTAAGGAACGGTGAGTCCCCATACTCTCAAAGGACGTTTTCATCATCCACACTGAACAGTGGCCACTGGCTGCCAAGGCCACCTTCTTCGCCTGAGACCCAGTATGCGCTGTACGGTGAAGCCAGGGCCGGAGTGACTGGCCCTTCTCGGCCTCCCGAGCGATAATCCACTTTTTCTCCCCCCTCCCCCAGACTCAAACCCTCCTCTGTGGTCCTCCGGCTCACCGAATCTCTCTCTCTTCCTTTTTCTCCAACCCACGCAGCCCCTAGGAAACACCAAAGGGTGGGGGGACTTGCCAGTTGATATGTTTACCTATCATTTTCGTTATTTGGGTATCAGTTTCTTTACTCAGTTTGCCTGGATACAATTGAGGAAGAGGCCAAGGGTCTGAGTTTGTCACCGAATTCAAACTGCTCGGTCGTGCCAAGAGCCCTCCTCCCCGGACTTAGAGTCTGAACATTCTATTCTCATTCAGAAGAAACAGAAAGCAGCATGACAGAACAATAGTTAATATCAATGGCCTCTTCCTATAAATCCCTCCGTGGACAGTAAATGCATGCCAAGCGGATTAGTCAGTGTGAAGAAATAGTTTACCCTAGGGTACGCCATCTCTCCTTGAAACTTATTTCTGGCTGTTGGTCATAATGATGATTAATGTGAAGTCTGAAAACTCAAAACATCTTTCACTGATTGGCCATGTTTCCCGTTACTTCCTTTGAGATTTTTCTACTCTATTTTTACTTACTTAGGCACAGGTAGTTTTGTTTTTACAACCTTGCTGTTTCTTCTGATAACAGCATCATGTCAAAAACATAAGAAAAAAAGCCACTTAAAAAAAAAGCAAATAAAGATTATCTACAATCCCATCTACGTCATACTTTGGGAGCCAGTCTTCAAGGCTGCCCTGTGCGTCAGACACACACTTGGCTGACTGGGGATTCGTTTTTGGTTCATTTTTATCTCAACCAGGTTTATTCACCTAAGATATTGTGGACATCTTTCCATGTTAATAAATAATGATTCATAATTTTTAAAAGGTGAATGATATTCCATTGTATGGATATAACACAGTTTATTTAACTAATCGTCTATTAATAAGAGATTGAGATTAATTTAAAAATTGTTTTAAACAATACTCCAGGGGCACCTGGGTGGCTCAGTCAGTTAAGCATCTGACTTTGGCTCAGGTCATGATCTCATGGTTTATGAGTTCAAGCCCTGGGTCGGGCTCTGTGCTGACAGCTCAGAGCCTAGAGCCTGCTTCAGAATCCGTGTCTCCCTCTCTCTGCCCTTCCTCTGCTTGCTCTAAAAAAATAAACAAACATTAAAAAAACACTCCAGTGAATACTCCTGGATATATTTGCCCATTTCCTTGGAATCAATTCTAGAAGTGGGATTAGAGACTTAATGGGTATGGGTCTTCTCTAAAGGTTCTGTTATATGTTGCCAACCGCCCTTGAGAAAGACGGTCCCGTTTACGCCCGTACCCAGCGGGGAGTCTGAGTTCCCCGCATCCTTGTGTTCCACTGGTTTTCAGCAGTTGTGTTTTGAAACCCCAGCCATGGGAGACTCGTCCTTGCACACAAGGTCGTGTGCCGGTTGCACAGGTGCAGGCCCAAAAAGCTGAGGGGGACGTGTAGGGGTCCATAATCAGACTGCTGGCCCCCCAGATGTGCTTCCCTGGAGGGCGGGCAGGTGCTTTTTGTAGGGAGGGATTTCACAGGATAAAGGCAAACTGGCCAACTTTGCCAGGAGCTTATTCCTGATGCAAGCATTTAAAAATAGGATAAAAAAAAAACCCACACTAAAATAAAATAGAGTTAGGATCACTGTGTCCTCAGCTAAGCCCTCTTATTTCCAGGAGACCCCGCTGTCCTATCTTTTCTAATAAATCTCAAATGCCCAAGGGCTACTGGTCTCCCACCACTCGGGACCGTGCCTTCCAACTCGCCCAGAACAGGACCTTTCCCTTCGCCTCAGTCTTGATCTTATTCTCTTGCCCGTAACACCTCTCTTAGAACACCTCCTCGTCCTCCTTACCGTCTTTGTCAGCCATGAAGAGTTGCCAATAAAAAACAATACGGACAAATAAAACAACAACATGGGTGAAAGTGGAAGACACATAGCCCTGTGTGCTCTGGTTTTGAAACCAGGATTCCGTGAAGCTGACGGAAAGGGAGCTGGTCTCAGGGACAACTGAGGAGGACCCTCGCCCTGTCCACGTTCGGACTGTGGCTTCCACAGCAGCAGAGTCCCGCCCCGGCCTGTGCACCCTGAGGACTTTGCTTTCTCCTCTCATCCTGTCCCATGTCCCTCTCTTCAGGAAGGATAGGACTAGAAGCGGGGGAAGGGGACCACAGTGCACACTGGCGGTGGCTGTGGGAAGAGAGCGACGTAGAGCGCACTGGGCCGCGTGGACTGGGGACATGCTAACAGCAGTAAGCTGGCCGGGAAGCCATCCGGCCCTCCCTGCAGGAACGGGAACCGTCCATCCTCAGATTCCTAGACGTGCGTCTGCTCCCGGGACTCTGAGGCTGACGGTGGCTTCTGCTCTCTTACAGCGGCCGTCTTCACGCCTGTCGCCGTGCTCTGCATCGCGTGTATGGGATTTCTGGTGTGTTACAGTCGTTCCAGGTGAGTAGAGCAAGACAGTCCCCCCGGACGAGGCTCTGCCCTTCCTCCGAGGAAAGAGCTGCGCTCTGAGGACTCCGGGCGGGCCCCGCAAAGGAAGGATCCCTCCCCGGCCGCTGCGGCAGGCTCTCCCACGGCCCCTTCTGTCCTGGTCCCTTCTGTCCTGGCCCGCAGGGGAGCCACCCCTGGGACGCACTGCACTTTCTCCAGGCAGTTCGCAGGCCCCCAGTCAGAAACAGAAAAGAAGTTTTCTTTCCTCTTCGGAAGGAAAGTGTGCCAAGTAACCAATTTGATGGGGATGCAGTTGTTTGGCTACATTCTTGAGTATATTTTCTTGCAATATATCCATTTCATGGGTAGAATATATCTTCTGCCCCTTAATGAAATTTTGAGTTTTTATTATTTTTCCTTTTTGAATGTTTATTCGTTTTTGAGAGAGAGCGAGAGAGAGCAAGAGCAAGAGAGACAAGAGAGTGCACTAGTGGGGGAGGGGCAGAGAGAGAGGGAGACACAGAATCTGAAGCAGGCTCCAGGCTGTGAGCTGTCAGCACAGAGCCCGACATGGGGCTCAAACCCATAAACTGTGAGATCATGACCTGAGCCAAAGTTGGATGCTTATCCAACTGAGCCACCCTGGTGCCCCAGAGTTTTTATTATTTTTCTAATCTTTAGGCCCTTTTATCATTTTCATTAAAGCCTCAAATGGCACATTAACCTTAATTTTATACTTCTATCCATTAATAACCAGTGTCTCAGCATCCCATACTGCCATGGCCATTCTAGATCCTTCCTTAGCATTATACAATGAACAATGGAAATCAGGTTTGTTGAAACTAATTTTTTAGTTACTAGTCATAAAATATCCTTTGCTAAATAGAGCAAAGATTATACCATCCTTCAAGCCCGACTTTGGCAAAATGAATGTTCCATGAAATGCTCCTATAAAGCCATAATGAAAAAGTCACCTAAACATTCACACCAATCTTCAAAAGCTGGTAATACCATTTCAACCAAAAGAAGTGCCACAAACCTCACATTTAGAAATTAACGAACTAAATTTGACGTGTTACTCAAAAATCTGTCAAAACAATCCCCGAAATGCTCAAACGTTGGCAAAATCAAAAATGACTTTTAAAGGATTTTCAGAATACTGCTATCACTAAATTTCCACATGAGATGTTATATTTGGAGTTACATCCTTAAGAGATCATAATGACTGACTATATTCAATGAGTTTAAAAATGTACACGATCTTTTTTAAGAATACATTAAAAATAGGATCTTAAAAGAATTTGTATATTTGGTATATATGGCCAATAAATATGCTTATAAGATGAAAATACCAGTATTCACTAACTATAATAAAGAAATATTCATAAATATATCTTTAAGAAGAATTGGTAAATCTGAAAGGCATAATAGCTACCTAGTCATT
>PISW01010814.1:0-46094 GCA_004023785.1 Mungos mungo
GCAGAGGAAGGAGAGAGAGTTGGGGAGAGAGAGGGATGCAAAACTTGAGAGACTATTGAATGCTGAAAATGAACTGAGAGTTGAAGGGGAAGGGGGAGGGGGGAAAAGAGGGAGTGGTGATGGTGGAGGGCACTTAAGGGGAAGAGCACTGGGTGTTGTATGGAAAACAATTTGACAATAAAATATTATGGAAAAAAAACCCAAAACAAACAAACAAAAAGATCCATCTATATACTACCTGAAAGAGACCCAATTTAGACCCAAAGGAACCTGATGATGGAAAATTAAAGGATGAAGAAATACCTATCATGCAAATGTATATTTTAAATAAAGCCAGAGTATCATTGCTTATATTGGACAAAATAGCCTAACAAAGACTGTGGCAAGAGACAAAGGATAGGATATAATAAAAAAAGGGGACAATACAACAAGAAATATAACAATTTTAAATATTTATGCAATGAACATAAATCATCAGTATACATAAATAGTTAATACCAATCATAAAGGAACTAATCAATAATAACACAAAAATAGCAGGGGATTTTAACACCTCACTTACATCAATGGACAGATCATCTAAACAGAACATCAATAAGAAAACGATGGCTTTAAATGTCACCCAGAAAAAGATTAATTTAAAAGATGTATTCAGAGCATTTCATCCTGTTCAAACAGCAGAATACATATTCTTTTCAAGTACACATGAAACATTTCCTAAAATAGAGCACAAATTAGTCCACAAAGCAAACCTAAACAAATTCAAAAAGATCAAAACTATACCATGCATCTTTTCGGACCACAACACTATGAAACCAGAAGTCAAACACAAGAAAAAAATCTGGAAAGACCACAAATACATGGTGGTTAAATCACATGTTACTGAACAATGAATAGGTTGACAATAAATCAAATAATAAATTAAGAAGTACATGTAAACAAATCAAAATGAAAACATGATAGACCCAAACATCTGGGATGCAGCAAAAGTATTTCTAAGAAGAAAGTTTATAGCAATACAGGCCTACCCAAGAAGCAAGAAAAATCTCAAATAAATAACCTATTGTTGCACATAATGGGAGCTAGAAAAAGAACAACAAGCAAAACCTAAGGCCAGCAGAAAGAAGAAAATAATAAAGATTAGACCAGAAATAAATGATATGGAAACAACAACAACAACAACAATAAAAACCAATAGAACAGATTAAGGAAGCCAGGAGCTGGTTTTTGGAGAAAAAAAAACCAATAAAATTTATGAAATCCTACACAGACTTATCGAGAAAAAAAGACAAAGAACTCAAATAAAATCAGAAATAAGAGAGGAGAAATCACAACCAACACCTCAGAAATATAAACAATCATAAGAGAATATTATGAAACACTATATGCTAACAAGTTAGATAAGCTAGAAGAAATGGATAAATTCCTAGAAACATATAAACTACCAAAACTGAAACAGGAAGAAAGAGAAAATTTGAACAGATCCATAACCAGCAAAGAAATTGAATCAGTAATCAAAAAACTCCCAACCGGGGAGCCTGGGTGGCTCAGTCAGTTAAGCAACTGACTGAGGCTCAGGTCATAATCTCACAGTTTGTGAGTTCAGGCCTCACGTTGGGCTCTGTACAGACAGTTCAGAGCATAGAGTCTGCTTCAGATTCTGTCTCTATCTCTCCCCTGCTCATTCCCTCTCTCTCCCTCTTTCTCAAAAATAAATAAATATTTTTTTTAAATCCCAACAAACAGAAGTCCAGGACTAGATGGCTTCACAGGTGAATTCTACCAAATGTTTAAGAAGAGTTAACAACTATTCTTCTCAAACAGTTCCAAAAAAAAAAAAAAAAAAAGAAAAGGTAAGAACCCTTCCAAACTCATTCTATGAGGTCAGCATTACCCTGATACCAAAACCAGACAAAGACACCACTGAAAAAGAGAACTACAGCTCAATATCCCTGTTGAACATAGTCGCAAAAATTCTCAACAAAATACTCGCATACTGAATTCAGCAATACATTAAAATATCACTAACCACAATCAAGTGTGGTTCAATATTCACAAATCAATCAATGGGATATATCACATCAATAAGAGAAAGGATAAGAACAATATGATTGTTTCAATAGATGTAGGAAAAGCATTTGAACATTGGCCATCTGGATGTCCTCTAGCGGCACTTTCTACAATAGCCAAATCATGGAAAGAGCCTAAATGTCCGTCAGTTGATGAATGGATCAAGAAGATGTGGTATATATATATATATATATATATATATATATATATATATATATATATATATATATATACAATGGAGTACTAACTACACGGAAATGAGAAAGAATGAAATATGGCCATTTGTAGAAAAGTGGAAGGACCTCGAAGGTGTCATGCTAAGCGAAATGAGTCAGGCGGAGAAGGACAGATACCATATGTTTGCACTCATAGGTCTAACAGGAGAACAGGAGAAACCTAATGGAGGACCATGAGGAGGGGAAGGGGGAAAGAGAGTTGGGGAGAGAGAGGGACACAAAACCTGAGAGACTACTGAATACTGAAAACGAACTGAGGGTTGAAGGGGGAGCAGGAGGGGGAAGGAAGGTGGTGGTAATGGAGGAAGGCACTTGTGGGGAACAGCACTGGATATTACATGGAAACCAATTTGACAATAAACTATTAAAAAATAAATAAAATAAATTAAAAATTTAAAAAAAAGAAAAAGGTATTTGACAAAGATCAACATCCATTCATGATAAAAAAAAAACCATTAAGGCATCTGGGTGGCTCAGTCAGTTAAGAGTCTGATTCTTGATTTCAGCTCAGGTTATGATCTTGCAATTTGTGGGATTGAGCCCCATATTGGGCTCTGCACTGACAGTGTGGAACCTGCTTGGGATACTCTCCCTCTCTCTCTCTCTCTCTCTCTCTCTCTCTCTCTCTCTCTCTCATGAATAAAAGCACTTTAAAAAACCATCATGTTTTGATAGAACATGCCTCAACATAATAAAGGCCATCTATGAAAACTCCACAGCTAACATTATCTTTAATGGGGAAAAACTGAGAGCTTTTCCCCTAAGGTCAGGAACAAGACAAGAATTTCCATTCTCACCACTTTTATTCAACATAGTGCTGGAAGTCCTAGCAACAAGCCATCAGACAACAGAAAGAAATTAAAGGAATCCAAATCAGTAAAGAAGTAAAGCTTCCACTATTTGCAGATGACATGATACTATATATAGAAAACCCGAAAGATTCCACCAAAAAAACCCTGATAGAACTGATTTACAAATTCAGTAAATTCATAAGATACAAAATCAGTGTACAGAAATCTATTGCATTTCTATACGCAATAATGAATCAGCAAAAAGAGAAATTAAGAAAACAGCCCCATTTACAGTGGCATCAAAAATAAGATAGATAGGAATAAACCTAACCAAAGAGATAAAAGACCTATTCTCTAAAAATCTATAAAACACTGATGAAGGAAATTAAAGATGACACAAAGCAATGAAAAGACATTCCATACTCATGAATTGGAAGGACAAATATTCTTGAAATGTCTATAATATGCAAAAAGAATCTACACATTTAATGCAATCCCTATCAAAGTACCAACAACATTTTTTCACAGAATTAGAACAATCTTAAAATTTGTATGGAATCAAAAAGACCCCAAAGAGCCAAAACAATCTTGAAAAAGAATAGCAAAGCTGGAGATATCAGAATTACAAACTTCACGTTGTATTACAAAGCTGTGGTAATCAAGACAGCATGGTACTAAAAAAAAAAAAGGACACTACAGTACTAGCACAAAAATAGACACATAGATCACTAGAACAGAATAGAAACCCCAGAAATGAACCCACAACTGTAAGGTCAATTAATGAAGTAGGAAAGAACATCTAATGAGAAAAAGTCTCTTCAGCAAATGGTGCTGTAAAAACTGGACAGCAATATACGAAAGAATGAAACTGGACCACTTTCTTACACCATACATATAAATAAATTCTAAATGGGTAAAAGACCTAAATGTGAGACATGAAACCATAAAAATCTTAGAGGAGGACACAGGTAGTAATTTCTTTGACACAAGCCATAGCAACTTCTTACTAGAGATATCTGCTGAAGCAAGAGAAACAAAAGCAAAAATATACTACAGGGAGTACATCAGAATAAAAAGTTTCTGCACAGAGAAGGAAACAATCAACAAAACTGAAACACAACCTATGGGATGGGAAAAGATATTTGCAAATGACGTATCTAATGATAGACTAGTACCCAAAATACATAAGGAACTTTTAAAACTCAACACCCAAGGGGAGCCTGGGTGGCTCAGTTGATTAGGTGTCCGACTTTTGGTTTCAGCTTAAGTCATGATTTTGTGGTTCATGAGATCAAGCCCCACACCCAGCTCTGCTCTTACAGCTCTAAATAAATAAATAAATAAATAAATAAATAAATAAATAAACTAAAAAATTTTTAATGAAAATAAAATAAAACTCAACACCCAAATACCAAATAATCCAATTAAAAACTAGGCATAAGACATGAACAGACATATCTCTGAAGAAGACATACAGATGGCCAACAGACACATGAAAAAATGCTCTTCATCACTTTTCATCAAAAAAATGCAAACCAAATCTTCAGTGAGATGTCACTTCACAATTGTCAGAATGGCTAAAGTCAAAAACGTCAGAATGGCTAAAGTAAAAAACACAAGAAACAATAGACATTGGCGAAGAAGTGGAGAAAAAGGAGTACTTTTGCACTGTTTATGAGGATGGAAACCGGTGCAGCCAGTCTGGAAATCACTATGGAATTTCTTCAAAAAGTTAAAAATAGAACTACCTTACAATCCAGCAATTGCACTACTGGGTATTTACCCAAAGAATACAATAACACTAACTCAAAAGGATACATGTGCCCTGATGTTTATAGCAGTATTTAGCAGTATTATTTATAGTAGCCAAGATATGGAAGCAGCCCAAGTGTCAATGGATAGATGAATGGATAAAACAAGAGGTGGAGAACAGAGGGTTACTGGAGGGGTTGTGGGAGGGGGGATGGGCTAAATGGGTAACCAGTATTAAGGAATCTACTCTTGAAATCATTGTTGCACGATATGCTAACTAACTTGGATGTAAATTTAAAAAGTTAATAATAAAAAATTTATTTCCACAAAGAGCTGCTGGGAGAAAGAAAAAAAAAGAGGTGATACACACACACACACACACACACACACACGTATATAATAAGTCAGTCAGAGACAGATAAATACCATCCGATTTTACTCATGTGGAATTTAATAAAACAAACAATCAAAGGGGAAAAATAAGAAAGAGACAAAGAAAGAAACACTCTTAAATATAGAGAAAAATCTGATGGTTACTAGAGGAGATTTGGGTGGGGGATATAGGTGATGGGTATTAAGGAGTAATGTATGGAATTACTCTGCGTGTGTGTGTGTGTGTGTGTGTGTGTGTGTGTGTGTGTTGAATTTCTATACTGTACACCTGAAACTAATATAACACTGTATATTAACTAACTGGAATTAAAATTAAAACTTTATTTTTTTAACTTCCATATGTTTGCACTCATAGGTCTAACAGGAGAACAGGAGAAACCTAATGGAGGACCATGGGGAGGGGAACAGGGAAAGAGAGTTGGGGAGAGAGAGGGACGCAAAACCTGAGAGACTATTGAATACTGAAAACAACCAAACCTAGGATTGAAGAAGGAGTGGGAGGAGGAAGGGAGGTGGTAGTAATGGAGGAGGGCACTTGGGGGAAGAGCACTGGGTGTTATATGGAAACCAATTTGACAATAAACCATTTTTAAAAAATTTAAACTCAAGTTAGTTAACATATAGTGTAATAACGATTTCAAGTGTAGAATTTAGTGATTCATCACTTACATATAACACTTAATGCTCATCCCAACAAGTACCCTCCTTAATCCTTGTCACCCATTTAGCCCATTCCCCCACATAACACCCCCTCCAGCAATTCTAAGTTTGTTCTCTGTATTTAAGAATCACTTATGGTTTGTCTTCCTCTCTGTTTTTTATCTTATTTTTGCTTCCCTTCCCCTATGTTCATCTGTTTTTTTTCTGAAATTCCACATATGAGTGGGAAATTAAAACTTAAAAAAATTCTGCTCTTTAGACTAAAATACTGCACTGGGTCTTTTCCCCTTGTCTTATTCTATATTCCAAAGCTTGATTTACTACACTGTTGGAAGCTAAACACTGAAAGTTAAAGGTACATAAGTTGCAATCATATAGCATAGTTAACTATTAAATATTACAGTTTTAAATGCCTTAGTTGTAGGAAAAGGAGAAGTATTAATAAAAATAGTCAACACTTATATAAACTGTTACCACCATCAAAGGTCATTTTTTGGAATTATTGTTCACAATACTAAGAAGTAGATATTTTTATTAGTCTGTTCGAGCCGCAATAACAAAATACCACAGACTGGGTGATTTAAACAACAGATATTTATTTTCACACAGTTCTGAATGATAGAGTCCAGAAGCAAGTTTCCAGGGACAATTTATGGTAGTTTCTAATGCTTTATGGATGGTGAGATCTCTCTTCCTGGCTTGTAGATGGCTGCCTTCTCTTATGCCCTCACATGGCCTTTCTTCTGTGCTTGTGCAGAAAGAGTGGTCTCCAGTGTCTCCTCTCCTTCTTATGAGGTCAGCATATTAGGAGGCATTTATGCCTCATTTAACCATAATTACCTCCCTAAAGGCCCTATCTTCAAGTACAATCACATGGTAGGGGGTTAGGACTTCAACATATGAATTTTGGAGGAATACAATTTAGTCCATAACAGTATTATTAACCAGACCTTACTAATGAAGAGACTGAGGCTCAAAGAAGTTTAATGATTTGTGCATACAATAAGTAATATAAGCCATAACAAGAACTCTAGTCTTGTGTCCTTTCTACTATACCCTGTTGCCCTATTGAATGCATTAAGAGATATTTTTTCTGCTACTACTTTCTGGAAGAGATTATAGAGAATTGATATATGTCCTTTTAAAAATGTTTGGTAAAATTCACCAGTGTACTCATCTGTGTCTGGTACTTTCTATTTTGGAAGATTATTATTGATTTAATTTCTTTACTAGATACATGTTTATTTAGATAATATCTCTCTTTACCTGTGTGAATTTTGGTAGATTGCATCTTTGAAGGAATAGTTCCATCTCAGCTCGGTTATCAAAATTGTGGTCACAGAGTTACTCATAATATTCACTTCAAATATTAGTAATTTGTGTCTTCCCTTTTTTTTTTCTTAGACTGGGTATAAGTTTATCACATTTATTATTTTTTCTAAAAATAACTTTTAGTTTAGTTAATCTTCTCTATCGATTTCCTATTTTTAATTTCATTGATTTCTGCTTTAATTTTTATTACTTCATTTCTTCTGCTTGCTTTGGTTTTAATTTGCTTTTTTCCTAGTTTTCTAAAGTGGAAGCTTAGATTATTAATTCTAGATCTTTCTTACATTTTAATATATAAAATCAGTACTATAAATTTTCCTCTAAGTGCTGCTTTTGCTGTATCCCACAAATTTTGATGTTATACTTTTTCATTTAATGTGAAATATTTTTAAATTTCTCATGAAACTTCTTTGGCCTATGTGTTATGTACAAGTCTGTTAATAGTCAAGTATTGTGGAGTTTTCCAACCATTTCTCTGTTATTATTTTTAGTTGAGATCTGGGAGCATATTTTTTTTATTTCTATCCTTGTAAAAATTTGTTAAGATATGTTTTGTAACCCACAATGTGGATTTATCTTGGTGAATGTTCTGTGTCAGCTAGAGAAGAATGTACATTCGGCTGTTGGATAAAGTATCCAATAGAATACTTATAGAATTTATTAATCCTGTTGACAGATGCTGCTGTTTAGTTCAACTGCTTCCTTACTGATTTTCTGCTCATTGGATCTATCAAGTACTGATAGACAAAGACTGAAGTCTCCAACTATAATAGTGGGCTCCTCTATTTTTCCCTACAGTTCTATAAGTCTTTGTCTCATATATTTTGATGCTTTGTTGTTAGATGCATACACATTAGGGTTTTCTGTGTGTTCTTGAAGTACTGACCCCTTTATCATTATATAATGCCCCTGTTTAACCCTGATAATTTCCATTGCTCTGAAGTCATTTTTGTCCTTTATTTACATAAATATTTCCAGTAATCTTTTGATTATGTTACCATGGTATATATTCCTCTATTCCTTTACTTTCAATCTATCTTTGTCTTTATAGTTAAAGTGGGTTTCCTGTAGACAACATATAGCTGAGTCTTTTTAAAAATGTACTCTAAAGGACACTGTCTTTAACTTTTTTTATTTGATTAACATTGATACACAATATTACATTAGTTTCAGGTGTACCACATAGGGATTTAACCTCTCTATATCTTATGCAATGTTTACTACAAGTGTAGCTGCCAACTGTCACTATACAATGCTATTATTACAATATTATTGACTATATATCCCCTATGCTGTACCTTTTATTTCATGACTTATTCATTTCATAACTGGAAGCCCGTATCTCTCACTCCCTTTCACCCATTTTTCTCATCCCCCTCCTTCCCACTGACAACAGTTTATTCTCCATAACTATAGGTATGACTATGCTTTTTGTTTATTCATTTGCATTATTTTTTAATGTTTATTTATTTTAGAAAGAGCAAGAAAGCACATGCATGCAAGCAGGGCAGGGCTAGAGAGAGGGAGAGAAAATCCCAATCAGACTCCACACTGACAGTGCAGAGCCTGACATGGGGCTCAATCTCGTGAACCAAGAGTTCATGACCTGAGCTAAAATCACAAGTTGGATGCTCAACCGACTGAGCCACCCAGGTGCCCCCATTTGTGTTATTTTTTAGATTTCACCTATGAGTGAAATCATATGGTATATTTTTTTCTCTGTGTAACTTATTTCACTTAGCATAATCCCCTCTAGGCCCACCTATGTTGTTGCAAATGGCAAGATCTCATACTTTTTTGGCTGCATAATATTCCATTTTATATATGCCACATTTTCTTTATCCATTCATCTAAAAAAGGACACTTAGGTTGTTTCCATACCTTGACAATTGTAACTAATGCTGAAATAAATATAAGGGTGGCTATATCTTTTTTAATTAGTTTTAAGACTGTCTCCTAATTGGAGTAATTAGACCACTGACATATAAAGTGATTATGATGTATTTGGATTAATATCTACCATATACCATATTTGAACTCTTTTCTATGTGTTGTCTTCATACTTTGTTTCTTTTTTGTCATTCTATTTCTGCCTTCTCATGTCTTAAATACTTTATATGATTCCATTTCTCTCTTAGCATATTGATTGTAGTTCTTTTACTTTTTTTAGTAGCCGCCCTAGAATTTGCAATTTACATTTACAACTAATCCAAGTACACCTGAAACTAATATAATATTGTATATCAACTATATTCAAAATATTTTTAAATAAATAAATACTCTTCAAAAAGCACAAATAACCCTATATCACCTCACAGGTAGTACAAATACCTTACAATAGAGCATTTCCAATTCATTCTATCCTTCTTTTATAACATTGTTGTAATTCATTTCACTTATGCATAAGCTATAATTACCACATACATTGCAGTTACGTATCAGAAAAATTAAGAATAAAAATTATATATTTTATTTTACCTCCATTTAATCCTTCTCTAATGCTCTTCCTTAATGTAGATCCAAGTTTCTGACCGATATCATTTTCCTTATTTCTGAAGAAATTTTAAGCACATCTACCAGTGACAAATTCTTTTGTCTAAGAAAGATTTTATTTCTCTTTCAATTTCGAGGTATAATTTCTCTAGATACAGAATTCTAGGTTCATGGGCTTTATCTTTCAGTAGTTAAAATATTTTATTCCATGCTTCTTGTTAGTATAGTTTTTGAGGAAAAATCTGATGTAATTCTCATACTTGCTTTTTTATAGGTAAGGTGTTTTATTCACATAGTTTCCTTCAAGATTTTCCTTTGTCTTTGATTTTCTGCAGTTTGACTGTAATATGCCTAGGAATATGTTTGTTTGCTTGCTTGTTTTACTGTTTATCTTGATTGGTGTTCCATGAGATTCCTACATCTATAGGTTGCTGTCTTTCATTAGTTTTAGAAATTTTGCGGTCATTATTATTTAGAATATTTTTCTGCTCCTCTCTTCTTCTAGTATTTACATTATACATATGTTACACCTTTTGTAATTGTCCCACAGGTCTTACATATTCTGTTTTGTCTTTCATTCTTTCTTCTCTTTGCATTTTATTCTTAGAAGTTCCTATTGATAATCCTTCAAGATCATTGATTCTTTCTTCAGCTGTGTCCAATCTATTGCTTTTGATGTGTACATCAAATGTTATTCTTTATTTCTGTTACAATGTTTTTGATTTCTAGCATTTCCTTTTGATTCTTTAAGAAAGTCTCCATATCATTGCTCAAATTACCTATCTGTTCTTGCATGTTGTCCATTTTTTTCTGTTAGTCCCGTTATCATATTAATATAGTTGCTTTACATTCTCAGTCTGCTAATTCCAGTGTCTCTGCGATATTTGAGTCTGGTTCTGATGCTTGCTCATCTCTTAAAACCATGTGTAGTTTTTCTTGTATTTTAGTACGTCTTTTCATTTTTTTTTAGAAATAGTCAAACATGATTACCAAGTAAAAGGAACTGAGGTAAGTGGGCCTTTAGTGTAAAGCTTTATGTTTATCTGCTAGAGATTTGACTATGTTTGCCATTTCCTTTAGCCATAAGTGTCAGAGATGAAAATTTCTTCTAGTGCCCTTTTTTTTCCTTTCTCTTTTCTGTTGTCCATGAGTTTCCTTAGAGACTTCTTAAATAATATCTGAGATATGCATTTTTTCAAATGTATTCCTCTGTTATATAAAAGCACTAGGAGAAGGACATTACTCTCACCTGCAAGGGCGGAAGGAGAAAATACAGACTCCAGAAAAAAGACAACCTCAAAGATACCTGAGTGAGTGAGTGCGAACTGGGGAGATTGGAAAATGGGCCAGCCCAAGAAGGGCAGGGGAGGTGGGGGCCCCAGCCCAACACGGGGCAAGCACGAAGAGCCCCTGAGAGACAAAGGGAAGAGAAAGAGAAACTGAACACGCTTATAGTACTGTCTCTGGGGAAGAGATAAAGAGTGTTTAACTGCGCTTGGAGAGAGAAACTCTCACTCCATATATAACTGCTGGGTAGCCCAAATCCCGAACCCGGGTGGCACAAGTGAAAAAACAGCTTCCAGCCCTGCTCCATCCTGGTGGGGAGTCAGCAGCCGCAGCGGCGCCAGGGGCGCTCACTTCGACCTCGGTGGGAGTGAGAGCACGCACCTCATTTCCAAGGCGCATCTTGCCTCCAGCATTGGCCGTGAGAATCCCAAATCCCCGGTGCCAACAGGGAAAAAATAGCCCCCACCCCAATGCGATCCCAGCAGGAAGTTGGTGGCGGTGGAGGCTGGGCCTAGCACTTTGGCTGCAGGAGCTCGCAGCTCATTTCTGGCAGCGCCCGGTGCCTCAGGCAGCAGCAGCATGAATCCCAGCCAGCCCCAAGACAAACTGCTCCCTCCCCCTAGGCGATAGCTATCTCGGCTAGGGGCTGGGAGTGTGCAGCATCTGTGAGGGCATGCACTTTGCCTCCTGTTGCGCACCTCGAATCAGGCAGCACACCTTGCCTCAGGTAGCGGCAGCACAAATCCCCGGCCTGAGCCAAGAGAAACTGATCCCTCCCCCTAAGAAGCCCACCTCCAAAGCAAGTACATCTCATCTGTGGTAGCATAAAAGTGCATGGACTAGGACTTTGAACCAAGGCGGGCCTGGAAACTACAACTTGGCTCAGCTACGGCACAAGGAGATCAGACTCATTAGAGTGGCCTACAGTGCTTACTTCCAGCGCAACTTGACGTGCACCATTCTACTCTCTGCAGCCAACAAGGCGGAGCCTCTGAGAGCAGCCCCTGAGATCTACTATACCAAATCATGCCTATCTGTAAGGGGGAGCTGCTGCTTTTTTTTTCTTCTTTTTTCTTTTTGTTTGTACTTATTTTTTATTATTACTACGTATTTTACTTAAATTTTTAAAAAAAATTTTAACTCCTTATTTTCCTTTCTCCCTTCTCCCTCTTTTCTTTCTTACTTGCAATCCAGATATATTCTCTGGTATCTGATCCTTATCTCTCCCCTCAACTGGTCATAAATTTTTAGACTGCTCATTCTCCTTTGTTGTCTCTGGCCCACTTTATTTTTTTTTTCTTCTCTTCTTTTCCTCTCTTTCCTCTCTATTTTCTTTCTTTCCTTTCCCCGTTTTAATTTGTTTGTTTGTTTGATTTTTCTGTGCGTTTGTGTGCTTCTGCTCCCTCTGTGTTTGTCTGTCTGTTTTCCTTCTTAGGGCTACTCCAAGAAAAAAGCCAAAGTGTGCATGATGGCAAGTCCCAAATATCGCTGAGTAGGTAAATAAAATATTCAAAGGCACAACAAGAGAAACTGAGAGACACCTTTAAAAGAATATTTCCTGAAATGACAGGCCCTGGACAGTCAATAAGCCTCATTTGACAGAGCAATAGTAACAGGTGCACAGTGCACAATGAACTTTTTAAAGCTGACAAGAGACAGAAAACTAGCAAAAATGACAAAATGAAGGAACTCTTCCCTGAAGACCTCCAGGAAGTAGTCACAGCCACAGAATTGCTCAAGGCAGATCTAGACAATATACCGGATCAAGAATTTAAAAAACTTGTCATAAAATTAATCGCTGGGTTTGAAAAAAGCATCAAAGAAGCAACTGAAACAATGACTAGGAACATTGAAAATAGGTGTGACGAGTTTAAAAAAAGGCTATAAATGAGGTGAATAATAAAATGGAGGCAGCCACCTCAAGGATTGATGATGCAGAGAGAAGAATAGGTAAATTAGAAGATATAGTTATAGCAAAAGAGGAAGCTGAAAAAAAGAGAGAGAAATTGATCCAGGAGCAGGAAAGGAGAATTCAAGACTTGAGTGATACAATCAAATGGAACAGCATCCATATCATAGGAATTCCTGAAGAGTAAGACAGAGAGAAAGGCCCTGAAGGGATACTAGACCAAATTATAACTGAGAATTTCCCAAATCTGGGGAAAAAATAGACATTCAAACTAAAGAGACACAAAGAACCCCCTTAAGACGTAATTTGAATAGAACTTCAGCACGATATATCATAGTGAAACTGGCAAAATATAAAGATAAAGAGATAATTCTGAAGGCAGCTAAGGATAAAAGGACTCTCACATACAAAGGGAAACCTATCAGAGTGATTACAGACCTATCTAATGAAACTTGGCAGGCCAGGAAGGAATGGCAGGAAATCTTCAATGTGATGAACAGAAAAAACATGCAGTCAAGAATCCTTTATCCAGCAAGCTTGTCATTCAAAATAGAAGGAGAGATAAAGGTGTTCCCAAATAAACAAAAATTGAGAGAATTCATGACGACGAAACCACCCCCACAAGAAATCCTAAGAGGGACTCTATGAGGGAAATGTAGCAAAGAATACAAGGTGCCAGAGACACCACATTAACATGATTTCGAGGGAGAACACAAAGACTCTAAACCCACATTTTTCGATAATAACACTGAATGTAAATGGACTGAATGCACCAACCAAACGCCACAGGGTAGCAGAATGGATAAAAAACCAAAAGCCACCTATTTGCTGTCTATAAGAGACTCATTTTAGACCTGAAAATACCTTCAGGTTGAAAGTAAAAGGATGGAGAAATATCTATCATGTGACTGGAAACCAAAAGAAAAGTGGAGTAGCCATACTTATATCAGACAAACTGGACTTTAAGATAACGGCAGTAACAAGAGATGAAGAAAGACATTATAAAATAAATACAGGGTCTCTCCATTGGGAAAATCTATCAATTATAGATATCTATGTGCCAAGTTTGGAAGTGCCCAAATACATTAAACAATTAATCACAGACAGAAACAATCTTATTGATAAGAATGTGCTACTTTCAGGGGAATTTAATACTCCACTGACAGCAATGGATAGAACAACCAGAGAGTAAATCACAAAAGAAGCAATGGACCTGAATGACACATTGGAACAGATGGAATTGATAGATATATTCAGAACTCTGAATCCTCAAGTTAGGAAATTCACCTTCTGTTCGAGTGCATATGGCACATTCTCCAAGATAGATCACATACTGGGGCATTAAGCATCCCTCCATAAGTATAAACGAATAGAGATCATACCATGCACACTTTCAGATCACAATCCTATGAAACTTGAAATTAACCACAGAAAAAAAGGCTGGAAAACCTCTAAAAACGTGGAGGTTAAAAAGCACCGGATCAAGGGAGACTATTGAATACTGGAGATGAACCATGGACTGAGGGGGGAGCGGGAGGGAGGGAGGGGGGATGGTCATGGTGGGGGGCACTTGTGGGGAGAAGCACGTGGTGTTATATGGAAACTAATTTGACAATAAACTATTATAAATAAAAAAGCACCCTACTAAGGAATGATTGGGCTAATCAGGCAGTTAGAAAAGAAATTAAAAAATATATGGAAACAAATGAAAACAATAATACAACAATCCAAAATCTCTGGGAGGCAGCAAAGGCAGTCCTAAGAGGAAAGTATATTGCAATCCAAGCCAATATCAACAAACTAGAAAAAGTGCAATTTCAAAATCTAACAGAGCACTTACTGGAACTAGAAGAGAAGTAGCAAGAGCACCCCAAACCCAGGAGAAGAAAAGAAATAGTAAGGTTTAGGGCAGAAATAAACAATATAGAATCCAGAAAAATAGTCGAGCAGATCAATGAAACCAAGAGTTGCTTCTTTGAAAACATAAACAAAATTGATAAACCTCTAGCCAGGCTCCTCAGAAAGAAAAGAGAGAGCTCCCAGATAGACAAAATCATGAATGAAAAAGGATCTGTCACAACCAATCCCTTAAAAAAACAAGCAATCATCAGAGATTACTATGAAAAATTATATGCCAACAAACTGGACATCCTAGAAAAAATGGAAAATTCCTTAAATGCACATGCACTGCCAAATTTCAAATGGGAAGAGATAGAAAGCATGAAGAGACCGATAATCAGTGAAGAAATTGAATCCGTTATAAAAAATCTCCCAAAGAATAAGAGCCCAAGGCCAGATGGCTTTCCAGGGGAATTCTACCAGACATTTAAAGCAGAGCTCATACCCATTCTTCTCAAACTATTCCAAAAATAGACATAGAAGGAAAACTTCCAAACTCATTCTATGAAGCCAGCATCACCTTATACCCAAACCAGACAGAGACCCAGCCAAAAAAAGAGAACTACAGACCAATACCCTTAATGAATACAGATGCAAAAATACTCAACTAGATACTAGCAAATCGAATTCAACAGCATATAAAAAGAATTATCCATCATGATCAGGTGTGATTCATTCCTGGGTTACAGGGCTGGTTTAATATTCACAAATCCACCAATGTGATACATCACATTAACAAAAGAAAGGATAAAAACCATATGATCCTATCATTACATGCAGAAAAAGCATTTGAAAAAATACAGCACCATTTCTTAATAAAAACCCTTGAGAAACTCGGAAAAGAAGGAACTTACCTAAATATTATAAAAGCAGTTTATGAAAAGCCCACAGCCAATATTATCCTTAATGGGGATAAACTGAGGGCTTTTCCCTGAGATCAGGAACACGACAGGGGTGTCCACTCTCACCACTGCTATTTAACACAGTGCTACAAGTCTTAGCATCAGTAATCAGACAACAAAAGGAAATAAAAGGCATCTGAATTGACAGAGAAGTCAAACTTTCACTTTTTACAGATGACATGATACTCTAAATGGAAAACCTGGCAGACTCCACCAGAAGCCTTCTAGAACTGATAAATGAATTCAGTAAAGTTGCAGGGTACAAAATCAATGTACAGAAATCAGTTGCATTCCTATACACCAAAAATGAAGCAGCCAAAAGAGAAATCAAGAAACTGATCCCATTCACATTTGCACGTAAAAGTATAAAATACCTAGGAGTCAACCTAACCAAGGATGTAAAAGACCTATATGATGAAAACTATAGAAAACTTATGAAAGAGATTGAAGAAGACACCAAGAAATGGAAAAATATTCCCTGTTTATGAATCGGAAAAATATACATTGTGAAAACGTCATTACTACCCAAAGCAATCTACACATTCAATGCAATCCCCATCAAAATTGCACCAACATTCTTCTTAAAGCTAGAACAACCTATTCTCAAATTCGTATGAAACCACAAAAGACCCCGATTAGCCAATGTAATATTGAAGAAGAAAATCAATACGGGAGACACCACAATCCTAGACTTTAGCGTCTACTACAAAGCTGTCATCATCAAGACAGTATGGTATTGGCACAAAAACAGACACATGGACCAATGGAATAGAATAGAGAACCCAGAACTGGGCCCACAAATGTATGGCCAAGTAATCTTTGACAAAGCAGGAAAGAGTATCTGATGGAAAAAAAAAACTGCCTCTTTAGCAGGTGGTGCTGGGAGAACTGGACAGCAACATGCAGAAGAATGAAACTAGACCACTTTCTTACACCATACACAAAAATAAACTCAAAATGGCTGAAGGGCCTGAATGTGAGACAGGATACCATCCAAACTCTCGAGGAGAAAGTAGGAAACAACCTCCTTGACCTCAACCGCAGCAATTTCCTACTCGACACATCCCCAAAAGCAAAGGAAATAAAAGCAAAATTGAATCCTTGGGACCCCCTCAGTATAAAAAGCTTCTGCAATACAATGGAAACAATCAAGAAAACTAATAGGCAACAGACATAATAGGATAGATAGTTGTAAATCACATATCAGATAAAGGACTAGTATCGAAAATATACAAGGAACTCACCAAAAAACCAATAACCCAGCGAAGAAATGGGCAGAAGACATTAGCAAACACTTCTCCAAAGACAGCATCCAGATGGCTTACAGGCACATGAAACGATGCTCAACATCACTCATCATCAGGGAAACACAAATCAAAACCACTCTGAGATACCACCTCACACCAGTCAGAGTGACTAAAATGAGCAAATCAAGAGACTATAGATGCTGGCGAGGGTGTGGAGAGACGGGCACCCTCCTACACTGTTGGTGGGAATGTAAACTGGTGCAGCTGCTCTGGAAAACAGTGTGGAGGTTCCTCAAAAAACTATCCATAGAACTTCCTTATGACCCAGCAGTAGCGCTGCTAGAGATTTACCCAAGGGATACAGAAGTGCTGATGCTTAGAAGCACATGTACCCCAATGTTCATAGCAGCACTCTATGTAGCAACGTGGATGGACCTCGAGGGTGTCATGCTAAGCGAAATGAGTCAGGCGGAGAAGGACAGATCCCATATGTTTGCACTCATAGGTCTAACACAAGAACAGGAGATACCTAATGGAGGACCACGGGGATGGGAAGAGGGAAAGAGAGTAGGGGAGAGGGACACAAAATGAGGGACTATTGAATACTGAAAATGAACTGAGGGTTGAAGGGGAAGGGGGTGGGAGGAAAAGAGGTGGTGGTGATGGAGGAGGGCACTTGTGGGGAAGAGCACTGGGGGCAGTATGGAAACCAATTTGACAATAAACTATTTAAAAAATAAATAAAATACAATTTCCTGAAGTTAAAAATATTAAAAAAAATAATGCACTATTGATGTGATGGCAAGTTGTGGAGAGAAGGAAAGCACTCTATAGCCTTATGATTAGGCCTCAATCTTTTAATAAAACTCCGGTACCAGGCCATGATCGTTACAAGTGTTTCTCACTTTTTACCCCCTTAGGTGAGACAGGAAGGCTAAATGGGGCTGAAGTTTGGTATTTCCTTTCCCCCAAGTCACTTTGGCCCTGGTAAAACCCATGTCTGTTAGGCTCTTACATAGTTTCACTTGAGGTCAGATCTTGTTAACAAGAGCAGAATTTGGGAGGCATAGTTCAAAATTGTTATTTCCCCCCTTCCTCTACTGGAAGCACAAGGGAATTTTTTTTTATCCTCACTGTGAGAATTTGGTAGGGCTCCTGGAGATAAAACTCATGAAAATTTAGGGGGCTTCTTTTAAACTGGTCCATTCTGTAGTTTTTAACTTACAAACTTTTCCAAACTGAGCCTCCAGCAATTTGTCAATTCCAGTTTGTCTTCCTACCTCAGTACTACTTCCAGTGGCATTTTTTAACTCCTGGGATTCTGCTCTAGTGAGTTGTGATTCTCTATATTCCCTCGTCTGACTATCTAATTTGGGGAGTAACAGTTTTCTCTGTGATCTCAATTTTCCAGTGCATCTAAAAAGGGTTATCGATGTTTATTTGTTCCTTTATTCTTATGAGAATAGGCGTGATGGCTTCTAAGCTCTTTACATGCCAGAGGAGACACCAGGAGTTTCATGTTGTCTCAACATAAAATATCTTATTTTTCCAGTTCCAGTCATTTTTATCTCTGAGATCTTTAGTTTGTTCTTGGAATCCCTAGTCCTAGAAAACACTCAAGCCTATTCTGCTGTTTCAAATCCCCTTCACTTTATACCTAATCTTTGTTCCTTTTTTCATATCAAAACTGCCCAGGCTTTATAATAAATACCTACCTCTTTTTAGAATCTACAATTAAAATTTTTTGGTGTTTCTCCACTGGATATTTACCCAAATAAAATGAAAACACTAATTTTACTTATTTTTTAAAATAGTTTATTGTCAAATTGGTTTCCATACTGCCCCCAGTGCTCTTCCCCACAAGTGCCCTCCTCCATCACCACCACCTCTTTTTCCCCCTCCCCCTTCCCCTTCAACCCTCAGTTCATTTTTGGTATTCAATAGTCCCTCAAGTTTTGTGTCCCTCTCCCCTACTCTCTTTCTCTCTTCCCCTCCCCATGGTCCTCCATTAGGTATCTCCTGTTCTTGTGTTAGACCTATGAGTGCAAACATATGGGATCTGTCCTTCTCCGCCTGACTCATTTCGCTTAGCATGACACCCTCGAGGTTCATCCACGTTGCTACAAATGGCCAGATTTCATTCTTTCTCATCGGCATGTAATACTCCATTGTATATATATATACCAGATCTTCTTGATCCACTCATCAGGTGATGGACATTTAGGCTCTTTCCATGTTTTGGCTATTGGGTTTTTTTAATGTTTTTTTAAATTTATTTTTGAGAGAAAGAGAGAGACAGCCCGGGCAGAGGAGGGTCAGAGAGAGAGGGAGATACAGAATCCGAAGCAGGCTCCAGGCTTTGAGCTGGTTGTCAGCACAGAGCCCAATGCAGGGCTTGAACCCACAATCGTGAGATCATGACCTGAGCCGAAGCCGGACGCTGAACCGACTGAGCCACCCAGGCGCCCCTGTTTTGGCTATTGTTGACATTGCTCCTATGAACATTGGGGTACATGTGCTCCTAAGCATCAGCACTTCTGTATCCCTTGGGTAAATCCCTAGCAGTGCTATTGCTGGGTCATAAGGGAGTTCTATGGATAGTTTTTTGAGGAACCTCCACACTGTTTTCCAGAGCGGTTGCACCAGTTTACATTCCCACCACCAGTGTAGGAGGGTGCCCGTCTCTCCACACCCTCGCCAGCATCTATAGTCTCTTGATTTGTTCATTTTAGCCACTGTGACTGGCGTGAGGTGGGATCTCAGTGTGGTTTTGATTTGTGTTTCCCTGATGATGAGTGATGTTTAGCATCGTATCATGTGTCTGTAGGCCATCTGGATGTCCTCTTTGGAGAAGTGTCTGTTCATGTCTTCTGCCCATTTCTTCACTGGGTTATTTGTTTTGTGAGTGTGAAGTTTGGTGAGTTCCTTGTATGTTTTCAATACTAGCCCTTTATCTGATATGTCATTTGAAACTATCTTTTCCCATTCTGTCTGTTGCCTATTAGTTTTCTTGAAAACACTAATTTTAAAATATATATACAGCCCTATGTTTATTTTGGCATGATTTACAATAGCCAAATTATGGACGTAATCCAAATATCCATGGATAAAGAATATGTGGAATAGTGGCGCCTGGTGGCTCAGTTAGCTAAGGGTCTGAGTCTTGATTTCAGCTCAGGTCTCGATCTTAGGGTTGTGAGTTCAAGCCCTGCATTGGGCTCCACAGTGGACATGAAGCCTACTTTTAAAAAAATATGTGATACACATGCACACGCGTGCGCATGCACACACACACACACACACACACACACACACACAGGAATATTACTCAACCATAGGAAAAATGAAATCTTGCCATTTGCAATAACATGGATGTACCTTAAAGGGTATACTGTTAAGTTAAATAAGTTAGAGAAAGACAAATACCATATGATTTCACTCATATGGGGAATTTAAGAAAAAAAATAACAAATTAGAAGAGCCAAACATAAAAACCAGACTCTTAAATATACAGAATAGACTGGTGGTTGCCAGAGTGGAGATGGGTGGGTGATGGGTAAAATAGATAATGGGATTAAGAATACACGTAACTTGATGAGCACTAAGAAATGTATTGATTGTTACATCATTATATTGTATACCTGAAACTAATAAAAATGTTTGTTTCTCCATTACTGATTTTGTTTCAAGTATATTAATTAGCTACATCTGTATACAAGTTCAAAGGCTTTGGTTGTGTACATTTTTGTATTCTCTATAAAGTTGGCACATAGTAGGTATGCCACAAATAGGAAATTTCTTTAAAAGGATTTTTTGTAATGACTACAGCAAATGTTATAATGTGTATGACCAATTCCATGTGTTTGGAGAGAGCCTTATGTTTGGGAATGATCAAGAAAGACTTCATGATGGAGGCTGAAATTGAATCTTGCCCTGAAGAATGAATAAGATTTATATTGATTGAGAGGTGAATAAAATGGCATTTCAAATTTTGAGCACAGCATGTGCAAAAGTGCAGAGACAGGATAAGAAAAAACATCTGCTTCTGAGAAACACATTCAGTCTGCTGTTAAGGAGAGCTATTATTATTGGGATAGCTTGAGTGACTCGAAAGTTTCAAAAATATTAACATACTTCAGAGTTGATTAAATAAGGTTATGTGGAGAAACTACACTCAGTTTGGAAGATGTTGACTGAGTCCATAATAAGCAATGATCAAAGTTTAATGCAAAGTACTTACTGGTTAATCATTGCTGCTGCTATTTAAAATATTTTTTATGATATTGAGAAGATCTCAAATGCCTTTGCAGGTGCATACAGAAGCATATTTGTAGAAGAATTTGCTACCTGGATTTCAAAGAGATAAAGCAATTTCTTCAGTATCACCCAGTAAGGTGTAGAGCCAGGATTCAAATACAGGTCTGTCTAACTTTAAAACGATCGTGTTATTTAAGTAACACTGTGCTTTGTCTAAATAAGAGAACTCCAAAAATGGAATAGGCTGCCTTGTGAGGGAGTAACTATCTTGATCTCCAAGTATATAACCAGAGTCTGGATCACTATCAGAAAATAATTTCACAGAGGCGATTAAAACACAGGGATTATAAGGAATGGGGTGTACTTGCTTCCTAACTATTAAAGATACCTTCCAACTCAGAGTAGATGCACACACACAAATGCACACACACACACACACACACACACACACACACACACACACACACACACAATTTAACGATAAATTACTTTTCCTTACCAGTAAAATTCCCTGCAAGTACCCTTCCTTGGAACTTAGATTTCAGCTTCCAAATGTTCTCAATCATTAAGATTTTCTGACTAGCAACTCTCAGTTCTGAGAAGGCCTCTTTTATTCTGAAATAAATCAGTAGGCCCCCTACTCAGGAATGTTGAGCCTGCAGTTATCCAGACAAAACTCAGGTTGTCATAGTTACTGCAAGGCAAAATGGCTGTCTGGTGTGTACTCTAGAAGTGCACAAAATAGCTGAGACTATCACTGCCCTAGTTTAAAAACATCATAGAAAAAACAGGCCTCCATTGCTCAAGGTAAAAACAAGGATATCAAGGGTATCACTGCAGATGTTTGGTAACTATTAAAATCTTATAATGCTGTTGTGTTTACTTAACACTATTAGTGTGTTCCACTGAGCTTTGTCAAAGAAAAGTAAAAATTCATAGCTCATGGTAATCATTGCACTCTGGTTATCAAAGCATCTGTGGGAAATATCTTGGGTGATAAAGTCTCTGATTTCCACTGAGTTCCCATCCTGGATGTAGAACAAACTACAATTTTATAGTTACAATGATCAAACAAATTTTAATAAAATGAATCTTCAGATTTAGACACTTTAGAAAAAGACAAGTTGAATCAGGCCTGGAAAACTTTCAAGAAAAATATCTTGTTTCATCTCTCTTCCCTCCCACCATCTGGGTTTAGGGTCAATCACCTGGACCTGGGATACACATCAGGAGCAAATCTTTAGTTCAGACAAGATGAGAATTTGTAATGTTTTCTAAAAATGACAATAGGGTTTAGTTTCCTTAGCATAACCTAATTAAATTATCCTATTCAGATCTCTGCCATAATTTAGTTTTCTTTTTGCTTCTTTTTGCTTTTGATTGAGTTATATAGAGCTCCTTCCCTCCCAATGTCTCCTTCCCTCCTTCTCTCATCATCCTTCTTCTTTTTCTCCCTCCTTCTCTGTCTCTGTTTCTCTTTCCCCCAACTAAAATTATAAGAATAATCACTGTTCAAGTCAGCCAACCAAACTTCCTTTTATGACAACAAGAAAGATGTGGAATACCTCTCTCCTACTTGAACATAAATTAATTCAGAAAAGACAAACCACAATTTGACAACTTGAGAGTCCTTACTAATAATAAGCCTAAACATAATAGTATTTTTAAAAACAGCAACCTAGGTTCTGCAACACTAATGTCCACCTCCACTGCATTTCCACCAGCTCCATACTCTTGCAAAGAAACCAACGATATAACATAACTGTCATATCTAAATATTTGAAAAATATCTGGGGTCAGATATCGCCATTTGGCCATAAATTAAAGACAAGCATGAGTTATAAGTTGCACCCTGGTGAAAGCCTTGGAACCAAGGCCAAATGAAAGCAGTTGTCTATATCCAACAGTCTTTTTCTAGAACTTAACTCGACTGAAAATCTTCCAGAAAAGATTTTGAACAAATTTCCTTGAGGAGTCAGTCTTCCAAAGATTTCCCAAAATGCGATTATGAAATTTAAGACAGTGAACTCAGTTCTCTCTCTGTCCAGCTGCAATTCCACTACTGGATATCATCTTAAAATTAGAACAAAAAACTGAACTTGACACTTACAGCTTGTTCTTTTGATTTTTTTCTTTTACAGTTTATTGTCAAGTTGGTTTTCAAATAACACCCAGTGCTCATCCCAACAAGTGCCCTCCTCCACACCCATCACCCGCTTCTGCTCTCCCCCACCACCATCAGGTTCACTTTTTTCTCAGTATTTAAGGGTCTGTCATAGTTTGCCACACTCCCTCTCCCCAACTATTTGGTCCCCTTACCTTCCTCCATGGTTCTCTGATAAGTTTCTGCTGTTCCACATATGAGTGAAAACTTATGGTATTGGGCCTTCCCTGACTGACTTATTTAGCTTAGCATAACACCACCAAGTTCCTTCCACGTTGCTACAAATGGTCAGATTTCATTCTTTCTCATTGTCATATAGTATTCTATTGTATAGATAAAACATATCTTCTTGATCCATTCATCAGTTGATGGACATTCAGGTTCTTTCCATGATTTGGCTATTGTTGAAAGTGCTTCTATTAACATTGGGATACATGTGCCCCTATGCATCAGCACTCCTGTATCACTTGGGTAAATTCCTGGCAGTGCTATTGCTGGGTCATTGGGGAGTTCTAGTGTTAATTTTTTGAGGAACTTCCACACTGTTTTCCAGAGCGGATGCACCAGTTTACATTCTCACCAACAGTGTAGGAGGGTGCCCGTTTCTCCACATCCTCACCAGCATCTATAGTCTCATGATTTGTTCATTTTTGACACTCTGACAAGTGTGAGGTGGTATCTCAGTGTGGTTTTGATTTGTATTTCCCTAATGATGAGATGCTGAGCATTGTTTCATGTGTCAGTGGACCACGTGGATGTCCTCTTTGGAGAAGTGTCTATTCATATCTTCTGCCGATTTCTTCACTGGATTATTTGCTTTTTGGGTGTAGAGTTTGGTGAGTTCTTTATAGATTTTGGATACTAACCCTTTATCTGATATGCCATTTGCAACTATCTTTTCCCAATCCATCACTTGCCTATTAGTTTGCTTGATTGTTCCCTTTGCCATGAAGAAGCTTTTTATCCTGATGAGGTCTCAATAGTTTATTCTGGTTCTTGATTCCCTTGCCTTTGGGGATGTGTCGAGTAGGAAATTGCAGCGGTTGAGGTTAAGGAGGCTGTTTCCTGCTATCTTCTCCAGGGTTTTGATGGTTTCCTGTCTCACATTCAGATCCTTCAGCCATTTTGAGCTTATTTTTGTGTATGGTGTTAGAATGTGGTTTAATTTCATTCTTCTGCATGTGGCTGTCCAATTCTCCCAGCACCACCTGTTAAAGAGGCAGACTTTTTTCCATGGGATACTCTTTCCTGCTTTGTCAAAGATTGGTTGGCCATACATTTGTGGGTCCAGTTCTGGGTTCTCTATTCTGGTCCATTGGTCTATGTGTCTGTTTTTGTGCCAATACCAGACTGTCTTGATGATTACAGCTTTTGTATCACATGGATTGAATTGCAAATATTGAACCAGCCCTGTAACCCAGGAACAAATCCCACTTGGTCACGC
Source organism: Mungos mungo (assembly GCA_004023785.1). Taxonomy (NCBI): domain Eukaryota; kingdom Metazoa; phylum Chordata; class Mammalia; order Carnivora; family Herpestidae; genus Mungos; species Mungos mungo. The sequence goes on from PISW01010814.1 coordinate 24,834, forward strand.
TGGATAATTATTTTTATATGCTGTAGAATTCGATTTGCAAGTATCTTGTTGAGGATTTTTGCATACATATTCATCAGGGATATTGGCCTATAGTTCTCTATTTTGGCTGGGTGTCTGGTTTGGGAATCAAAGTGATGTGCACGTCATAGAATGAGTCTGGAAGTTTTCCTTGCTTTTCTATTTTTTTGGAATAGCTTGAGAATGGGTATTAACTTTGCTTTAAATGTCTGGTTGAATTCCCCCAAAGAAGCCATCATGTTCAGGGCTCTAATTTTTTGGGAGATTTTTGATAATTGATACAATTTCTTCTCTAGTTATTGGTCTGTTCAGATTTTCTATCTCTTCCTGTTTGAATTTTGGTAATGTGTTTGTGTTTAGATATTGTTCCATTTCTTCTAGTTGTCCAGTTTGTTGGCATATAATTTTTCTTAGTATTACCTGATAATTGCTTGTATTTCTGAGGGATTCATTGTAATAAATTCATTTTCATTTGTGATTTTGACTATGTGGGTGCTCTCTCTTTTCTTTCTGAAAAGCCTGGATAGAGGTTTATAAATTGTGTTTGTTTTTTCAAAAAACCAAATTTTTCTTAATTTTTTAATATTTTATATATTTTTGAGAGAAAGAGAGAAACAGCATGAGCAGGAGGGGGTCAGAGAGAGAGGTAGATACAGAATCCAAAGACAGGCTCCAGGCTCTAAGCTAGCTGTCAGCACAGAGCACAATGCGGGGCTCGAGCCCATGAACCGTGAGATCATGACCTGAGCTGAAGTCGGACGCTTAACTTACTGAGCCACCCAGGCAACCCAAAAACCAACTCTTGGTTTCAATGATCTGTTTAACTGGTTTTTTTTATTCTATATTGTTTATTTCTGTCCTGATATTTATTATTTCTCTTTTTCTGCTGGCTGTGGAGTGCCTTTGCTGCTCTGCTTCTAGTTCCTTTAGGTGCGCTATTAGATTTTGTATTTGCGCTTTTCTAGTTTCTTGAAATAGGCCTGGAGTACAATGTACTTTCTTCTTAAGACTGCCTTTACTGCATCCCAAAGAGCTGAGATTGTTGTGTGTTCATTTTCATTTGTCTCCATATATTTTTAAATTTCTTCTCTAATTGCCTCGTTGGCCCATTCATTCCTTAGTAGGGTGGTCGTTAACCATGATGTTTTTAGAGGTTTTCCAGACTTTTTCCTTTAATTGATTTCAAGTTTCATAGCATTGTGATCTGAAAGTGTGCAGGGTACTATCTCAATTCTTTTATTTTTTTGAGGGCTGCTTTATGACCCTGTATGTGATCTATCTTGGAGAACATTCCATGCACCCTGGAGAAGAACGTGAATTCCATAACCTCGGGATGTAGTGTTCTAAATATTTCTGTCAAGTCCATCTGGTCCAATGTGTCGTTCAGGTCCATTGGTTCTTTAGTCATTTTCTGTCTAGTTGATCTATCCATTGCTATAAGTGGAGTATTAAACCCCTGCTATTAGCACATTCTCATCAATAAGATTATTTCTGTTTGTGATTAACTGTTTTATGTATTTGGGTCCTCCGGAACACAGTGCATAGTCGTTTATAATTGTTAGCTCTTTTTGATGGATAGAACATCTAATTATTCTATAATGCCCTTCTTCATCTCTTGTTACTAACTTTACTTTAAAGCCCAGTTTGTCTGATATAAGTATGGCTACTGCAGCTTTTCTTTGGCTTCCAGTTGCATGACAGATATTTCTCCATCCCTTTACTTTCAATATGAAGGTGTTCTCAGGTGTAAAGTGAGTCTCATTTAGACACCAAATATATAGATTTTGATTTTTTTATCCATTCTGATACCTTATATCTTTTGATTGGAGCGTTTAGTCCATTTATATTCAGTGTTGTTACTGAAAAATATGGGTTTAGAGTCTGTGTTCTCTGTAGGATTCATGCTTGTTGTGGTGTCTCTGGTACTTTGCGTTTCTTGCAACGTTTCCCTCATAGAGTTTCTCTTAGGATTTCTTGTAGGGCTGGTTTAGTGGTTATGAATTCTTTCAATTTTTGTTTATTTGGGAACACTTTTATCTCTCCTATTCTGAATGACAGGGTTACTGGACAAAGGATTCTTGGCTGCATAATTTTTCTGTTCATCACATTGAACAGATTCCTTCCAGGCCTGCCAAGTTTCAGCAGATAAGTCTACAACCACCCTGATATGTCTCCCTTTGTATGTTAGGGCCCATTTTCCCCTAGATACTTTCAGAATTCCCTCTTTACCCTTATATTTTGCCAGTTTCATTATGATACGTCATGCAGAAGTTCGATTCGAGTTATGTCTGAGGGAGTTTTCTGTGCCTCTTGGATTTCAGTGTCTGTTTCCTTCCACAGATTGGGGAATTTCTCAGCTCTAATCTGTTCAAGTACCCCTTCAGCTCCTTTATCTCTCTCTTCTTCTTCTTCTAGAACTCCTATGGTATGGATATTGTTTCATGTGACTGCATCACTCAGTTCTCGAATTCTCCTTTAATGCTGTTTGATCAATTTATCTCTGTTTTTCTTGGCTCCCTCTTTTTCTATAATTGTGTCTTCTAATTCACCTATTCTCCTCTCTGCCTCTTCAATCTGTGCTGTGGCCTCCTCCATTTTATTATACACCTCATTTATAGCGTTTATTTTATTTTATTTTTAATAGTTTATTGTCAAATTTGTTTCCATATAACACCCAGTGCTCCTCCCCACAAGTGCCTTCCTCCATTACCACCACCTCCCTTCCCTCGCCCCCTCCCCCTTCAACCATACGTTCCTTTTCAGTATTCAATAGTCTCTCAGGTTTTGCATCCTTCTCTCTCCCCAACTCTCTTTCCCCCTTCCCCCGTCCATGGTCCTCCATTAGGTTTCTCCTGTTCTCCTGTTAGACCTACAAGGGCAAACATATGGTATCTGTCCTTCTCTGCCTGACTTATTTCACTTAGCATGACACCCTTGAGGTCCATCCACATTGCTACAAATGGCCATATTTCATTCTTTCTCGTTGCCATGTAGTATTCCATTGTATATATATATACCACATCTTCTTAGTCCATTCATCAGTTGATGAACATTTAAGCTTTTTCCATGATTTGGCTATTGTTGACAGTGCTGCTATGAACATTGGGGCGCATGTATCCCTATGCATCAGCACTTCTGTATCCCTTGGGAAGATCCCCAGCAATGTTATTGCTGGGTCATAGGGGAGTTCTATTGGTAGTTTCTTGAGGAACCTCCACACTGTTTTCCAGAGCGGCTGCCCCAGTTTACATTCCCACCAACAGTGTAGGAGGGTGCCCGTTTCTCCACATCCTCGCCAGCATCTATAGTCTCTTGATTTGTTCATTTTAGCCACTCTGACTGGTGTGAGGTGGGCTCTCAGTGTGGTTTTTATTTGTATTTCCCTGATGATGAGTGATGCTGAGCATCATTTCATCTGGATGTCCTCTTATAGAAATGTCTGTTTATGTCTTCTTCCCATTTCTTCACTGGATTATTTGTTTATTGGGTGTGGAATTTGGTGAGTTCCTTGTAGATTTTGGATACTAGCCCTTTATCTGATATGTCATTTGCAACTATCTTTTCCCATTCCTTCCATTGCCTATTAGTTTCCTTGATTGTTTCCTTTGCAGTGCAGAAGCTTTTTATCTTGATGAGGTCCATTTTTTAATTCATCACAACTATTTTTAAGGTCCATAATTTTGAAGCGATGGCTTCTCTGGTGTTTTCCATGCCTTTTTCTAGCCCAATGATGAATTTTTTTACTACTGTTCTAAATTCTTGGTCAGTTATATTGCTTATGTCTGTTTTGAGCAATTCTTTAGCTCTCATTTATTCCTGGAATTTCTTTAGAGGAGAGTTCTTCCCTTTTGTCATTTTAGCTAGCTTTCTGTCTCTTGTCAGTTTTAAAAGCTTGTTATGTGCTCTGCATTTGCGAGTTCTGTTATATTAATGGAGGCTCATTGACTGTCCACAGTTTGTCCATTCAAGAAATGTTCTTTTAATGGTGTCCCTTGGTCTCTCTTGTTTTGCCTTTAGTTGTTTTATTTCCCTCCTCGTAGTGATATTTCGGGCTCTCTACCATGCACTTTGGCTGGTTTCTTGAATTAGCCCTTAAAACAAATCATTCAGATGCTCTGGCACTGTGAATAGTCCTATGCGTTGTTGTCAGTGGGCAGAAAATCCACAGGATCAGGAGGAGACACTGGAGTTCGGCAGAGTAGGGGCAACACCCAGGAAAGAGCACAGCCTTTGCTTCAGATTTCCCTCCTTGTTCACTAAGATGAGCTTAGTGTTTTCTGTTTTTCTATCAGCATTTGTGAAGGATGTTGTGACCTCTGGGGCAGGAGGACCCTGGTCTTCTTAATGCAGAGCCACACTGTTCTTTTGATTCTTAATGGTTCTGAGTTTATGCAGCATTAAACTTTCAAAAGCCAAAAGGAATAATATCCCAGCTTTAGAAATTTAATATGGGATCTTATCTAATGAGTGAGTAAATTTTTCCAACTCTACATATACTCTCTTTGGAAGAGAATAATGAACCATGAAAGAATGAAGTATTTTTATTAATGATTTCACATGCGTAGCTTTATGAAGGAGTAAAAAGGTTAGCTGAAATGAAAAGGAAGGAAGAGCATACCGAAGATCTGGGCTGCAATTATGGGTTTAATTGTCAGTTGAAATGCTGGACAGTAAATAAAAATAACAACAAAAACAATGATGATGACTATGACAACAACAACAACATTTTAGCTGAGCCTCTACTATATATCTGCACTGTTTCAATGGATACAGGAAAATAAAAAGTAGCAATGTGTCCTCAAGGATCTCTTACAATCTAACATGGTAGACTCTCCCACAGACACTCCAGTTTGTGCTTCCTTATCACTGAGTTTATAAAAACTCTTTTGTTAGCTCTATGTTCATAATGAATGTCTCCCCAGCCTGGCTATGATGTGCTCAAGGGCCGTTTTTTTTCACTTTTATATACAGCAAAGATAGTAGCCATTGAAAATGTTTGAATGAATCAAGAATTTAACAAATAAGACAGGTATGGACTACACTATACAAAATTAGGAACAGGTCAAGGTTGAAAGTTTCTAATCTCATCTCTCTTTAATATACTCTCTACATTTTTATCAGCATGAAATTTCCCATAAAGTTCATCAGATCACTGCCTTAGCTGAATGGGTCTGCATTGCCTTAGGTATAAAACCTAAACACCCTAAGCATTGTACACAAGGCCATCAAAATATGCCCTCTGCCTGCCTCATCTCTCACCATAACATTGGTTATACTTTTGTATCCATGGCTGACTCCAACTAGATTGTAAGTTTTTTGAAGATAAAAATCTTGTCTTACTTATCTGTATAATACCACTGCCTAAAGTGGTGTGTTTTTATACCTACTAAATATTCACTATATACCAGATCCTCCCAGTGGTACTGGGATGTTACCACACATTCACTTACCCTCATATTCTCTTTCATTTAACTGTGTCTCAGGGGTACCTGGGTGGTTCAGTCGGTTAAGCATCCAGCTTTGGCTCAGGTCATGATCTCACAGTTCGTAAGTTAGAACTCCGCGTCAGGCTCTGTGTTGACAGCAAGTTCAGAGCCTGGAGCCTGCTTCGGATGCTGTGTCTCCCTCTATCTCTGACCCTACCCTGCTCACACTGTCTCTGTCTGTCTCTCAAAAATAAATAAAAAAACATAAAAAATAACTTTGATAGTCCTTATATAATTTGTCAAATAAACAATAATTCTATGTGCCTCTTTATGAATCAGCTAACTCAGCCTCTACTCCTGGATTTCTTGCTATGCAGTTGAATTTATCTCTCCCTGTTTCCTCACTCACATATGAAAAACAATACCACCTATAATTTTTACTTTATATGATACTCTAACACATTCTGACATACTTTCTGGAATATGATAGAGTATAAATAAATATCCACATACAGAAATGTTGTAATAAATAAATAATGTAATTATACTAAGGTAAAGTACTAAAGTTATAACAATTTATATGGATTGACTGAGTCTGAAACCAGATTGCCTGGATTCAAACCTTGGCTCAAACACCTGTGATCAAAGGTTCTTTGTTTATCACTTTCTTCATATGTAAGGTAGAGATAATAATTGTACCTACTCTTAGGGTTGTGTTAAAGATTAAATAGGTAAAATTAAGTAAAATTCTTAGATTATCTAGCATGGAGTAGGTATTCCACAAATGTCAGCCATTTTCTCCAGTTATCTGTGAGTTGATTGTGGCAGTAACTGTCAGGTTTTTCATCCAGTAAACACATAAGCTGTACACAGCTGATGGTTGCCCAAGCCCTAAGAAATAAACTTCAGCATGCTCAGAGATAGACTCACCTCTAAGCTCTACCCAAAATGTAGGAAGCGGAAGCTTGAGTCTGCCGCCTTAGACCACTCGGCCATCCTGACACCACTGTGGCCAACTCTTGAGAACATTCCAAACATTTAAGATATGCCATCTGGTACTCAAGATTGAGCATATTTTCATTTATTTAGAAACTGAGAATTTGCCCTAATAATAACCAGGCACAGCTCTGAGTTTACATATTTCTAATGTAAGAGCTAACTACCCAGAAGTAGGTGTGATATGAGGGGTTCTCCAAACCCTGTTTTCCAATAAATCCATGCAAACTTCTCTGTCCCACCACCCTCAACCCTGATAATAAAACCAATTGTCACATCCCCCTTCAGTCAGCAAGAGTTCCAAAGAATGAAAGGTTGGGGAGAACTTTTTATGTTTATCACCTCTAAGAATTGCAAATAAGATAACTGAATTCCTTTGAGCCAATTTAACGAGGATTATATCTTATGACAGTTTCCTAAATCTGTTCAACGGATAGCATAGAGAATTTGATTTGGAAGGGAAATCAGGAAGAAGTTTGGGGAAAAAAGTAAGAAAAGTCATACACAGAAAATAAATGTGTTTGATTTTAGACATTTGAATTTACAGTGTAGGTAGAACAAGCAGTCTTTATTGATCCTAAAGCTGCAGACTCTTAGGGATGGAAGATTTTATACTATCTCCCAAAATAAAACAAATTTGAAAGAGGCAATTTCAATGTAGGGTAGAGGTTAGGGGTAATTTTGCAAAGACAAAAGAGATTTGAGGCCTACAGTGCAATATTAGTTTCAGGTGTAGAATGGACCTGGGAAGGAAGAGAAGAGTTTATCAAATGGCTTCCTCTAAGAAAACTGATCTAAAGATGAAATACAAGGATAGGAAGTCACTAGTTGGCCTAACTCTGATTGCCTCTTCTCTATCCCACCATGCATCTACCAACAGATAGGATAAGTATTATTTTGGTTTCCATAATTCTGTTAAAGTTGCATTCATGATGCTTGCAGTGAACTCTAAGTGTGTTTTTAATATGTGTGTTTTTATCAACTTTTCTCTGATGTATTTATTTCTTTTTATATTTTACTTTCCTTTATTTTAGAGAGAAAATGAGGGAGAGGGGCAAAGGGAGACAAAGAGAGAGTCTCAAGCAGGCTCCATGAAGCCTGATGCGCGGCTTGATCTCATGACCCTGGGATCATAACTTGAGCTGAAATCAACAGACAGCCACCCAGGCACTCCTGATGTACTTATTTTTATGTTACTTTTGAAATGACCTATTTCTATTGCTTCTGCAGATCAAATACAATTCCCAATAACTAATTTTAACTTTCATCTGATTCCAAGAATAAGCCAACACTTAGCAGAGTTGGTGTTGCTGTTGGAAAACTGCACTCTCTCAAAAAAGAAGTGCAGCACAAGCCTCCAATTCATCAATCCAATGACAGTCTCAAGATAGTTAATAGGCTTAGATAGGAGACACATGATGTCTAGCCCAAAAATTCTCAATCAAAATTTCAAAGTTATTCCTTTTGAACTCTTACACTTCAAGGAGACAAAAATGTCCAATTCTTTAACTCACTTCTAACTTTTCTTATAATCAACGTGGTACTATCTGATTAGTCATTTTGTCTTAACAGATTAGTTACCTGTCTCTAACAAGGCAAGAGTTGATTCAGTCGTATGAACAGTCAAGTCCATTTTTCAAGCGAATCTAAAGAGAAATTAAGTCAGTTTGGTCAAGGAAACATTCTGCCAGTCAATTAAGCAATTACTTCAGTCAAATAGATAACTCAGTCTAGCAACAAGCCAGTTCTGCCTCACAACTAATTAATTCAGCATAATCATTTATCAGTTCTGTCAATCAATTCATGCAGTATATCAAACAATCAGACTTAACATATTCTATTCACCCCACTTGATAAGCTAAAAAGAATAGTCAGAAATGCTTAGGGGTGAGGGGCGAGGGTAAGGGGACACAAAGTTCCTACAAGATTCCCACATCCAAAGTAACAGGATGCTGTCTTTCCTGGTATGTTTTCTGGTAGCCAAGAAAACATAGAAATCCTGGATTGAGGGATAATTTGTGGGAAAATAAAATAGCAAATAATAGGTTATTGTTAATATGATATACTCAAGATAGACTGGAAAGAACATTTTTAAATGTATTATTTACACCTTAAAATACTGGTTCAGAGTTTTCAGTCACTATGAGAAAGAATCTTATCAATTTTATCCTTAATAGACCATTCCATAAGTGTGATAACATTTTTAGATGTATCATTCATACCTTGGTATGTTGATTCAGAGTTTTCAGTTTCATTGTGAGAAAACCCTCTGAAAGAGCTAGCACTTCAGCTGAGCATCAATTCAAATTTTTATTCAGTCATTTTGACACCAGGAAATTCTTGACCCAGCTAATTAACCCAGCAATTTTGATGTGCCTAAAACAACACACCATTACACTTTCAGTTTTTTTATAAATTACCAAGTAATGTGTAAAACAAATGATCTTACCCCATTCCTGACAGTCACCCTAATGCCAGCCTTTACCCCTGGAAATGGGTTCAAAAGTGAAGTGGGAATTTAGCATATTTATGTTTTCCATATACCAAGAATGGTATGTTGACCACCCGTGGCCATCTCGTAATAGGCCAACAATTATACTCAATAGACTATTTTCTCACTTTCTAAGAATTTAATTGTATCTTAACAGACACTTCAAATGACTTTCTTTTTCCCCTAAAAGTCAAAGACACTGGGGAGAGAAGGCATTTTAGTCATATTATCATCTCTTATTCTGAGATCCAGGCTATACAGTAATTCTTTAGTTGAATTTCTAACATAATCTCAGGCATCTCAGTAATATACATATATTTAATATCATAATGCTCTTTTAGTTGAGGGTTTCAAAAACATCATTGACACTTTCTTAGAAGAGAACCTGGCTGGCTATACCAGATATATATTTTTAATTCTTTTTGTCTAAATATAAGGGTAATATACTTACCAAAAATTTTTAAATAAAAATTAATGAAGGAGAAAGTGAAAGACCAAGATAACTAGCATCAGAGTTAGGTAGAGGTGTGTGCTCTAAATATCAACTGATAAGTATAAAACAATAACCATTCCTAGTTGAAACAGTGTCACCAAAATAAACAGATCAAAATGTTCTGCTTTGAATTTTTGACAGTAGAAGATGGTAGCTGATTTGGAAAAGATGGGGGACCAGAATAAAGGATACTAATTAGTTAATGATAACTAAGAACGTTTATCAAAGTAAGAAAATCTGTTATCAAATGAGACTCTACTAAAGCTAACATCATACAGAGATGCAGAGTGGCTTTATAAAATAGAGAAGTAGGGGGGGCACCTGGATGGCTCAATTGGTTAGGCATCTAACTTCAGCTTAGGTCATTATCTCGCAGTTCATGAGTTCAAGCCCCTCATTGAGCTCTGTGATGACAGCTGACAGTAGGGGTTATTTAATACTCCATGTAAGTGAGAAATACTTAAAGCAATGAAGGTAGGATGAAATTAAATAATGGCATAAAAATAAATAAGAAAGTTTTTTATTTCTATTGACCTTATTGTATATGTGAATTTGGTCATATCCACAGAAAAATAAAGATTAATATTTATGCCCTTATTTAACTAAAGTACAATATTCTAAATGATCTGCGTACCCAACTCTTCTGAACTAGAGCATATCTAGCTAATGGGTCTACATGGTGAACACTAGGATTCCAAAATTCCCCTGTCAGCCAATGACTAAATACCAGGAAAAGAAACTAACCAGGGCCAAGCTTATAAATCTGAACCTATGTAGCACCAATTTCTTAGGTTTCAAGGATTTCATATCCTTAGAGAATCTGATCAAAGGTAAGAACTCCCAAAAATGCATATATGTATAGACACATGAATTTTTTTGCATACAATTTCTGGAGTATCATAGACTTGAGGTTAAAGGCATGTCTCTTGGTTTCTTTTGGCCCTGAACACAGTGCTTCCTTTCCTGGCTAAAGGTATATTATTCTTATCTTGATGCTAGTGACCTCACTTTCCAAAGACATGGTCCTTGCGTCCTCTGTGCCTCGGGTGCTATGATGAAGTGTGGATAGTGACACAACTCAACGTCACTTGGGGTCCTTGGGAAATGGCATATTGCCACAACTGGTAACCCTGTCTTAATAAGCTAATGTTCCATGTCTTGCATAACAAAAACATAGTAAAAATAACAGAACAGGAATTCCTCAAAACTTTTTTTTTATCCAATACATTGACAGGCATGCAAAACCTGACTGGAGGTATAATTTTTTTGCCTTCTTTCTACATTAATTTTCTTCCTAATTTCAATTAGCCAAACTTGAATGGAGATTTCACAGACAGTTCAACCCCACCTCAGAGTTCTGCAGACAGTTCTTGCTGCCAAGCTATCACCAAAACAACTAGGCCAATGTGCTTTGCATCTGCATAAATACCTAATCAGGGCCAGTGGCATAAGGAGTCTCTGCAATGACCTCCCATCATATCAAAATCCTTACTCTTAGCAATCAAAATATTTTTGATATTACATGGGATATAAATAAGCATTTATAGTTTAAAATAATTCCCTATACTGATTAACAGGAGGCTATTTCCAAAAATAATATCACATGAAAGCAGGTTCATTCATGGGATCTACAAATGCACTCTCCTCCCCAGTAAGTCTGAAGCTCTTCTATTTGTGAGACATTTTTCCTTTGCATTAATTATAAATTTCTTCCAATACCTTCTTCTAAGCCACAGATTCCCTTGAAATGGTCATTAGTAATATGGTAATCTTCAGTCTCTAGACTCTTTTAAAAATTTGGAATAAGAAGAGATGATAAAAGGTGAGATGGTTGTCATTCTTACCTCAAATGAAATATGAAAGAGATAGGTTAACTCTTTAGACACAGTGGCATTTAACAAAGTGATATTTTTGATAAGTTCAATACATGTAAATTAGTCAAAACAGAAAAACTTTACTTCCTGCAGGTTCAAAGAAAGTTTTTTTTTAATTTCAGGAAAAAAAATGGTTTTGGATCTTTAGATACCCAGAAGAGGTGTCAAGTCACTGTACTCTCCCAAACCAGGTTCCACTACTGCTGGTCCACCCTCAGGGATTTTCTGAGCAGTGCCTCACAGCTCTACTGTTTGCTGGTCTCCTTGGAGCAGGTGTCTTTTAATCAAAGGCTTAAGAAGGTCTGGGATTTAGGAGTCAGCACTGACTGGAAGGAAAACTTTCTATTTAGCCTCAGGCAACAATATTGGAGCTTTTTTGAATGTTGTAGTCAACTCTGTGCCAAGTGGGGCCCATTCTCCCCATAAATAGCACCAGGAATCCAAAGAAAGAAGTGTTTTCAATTATCTTCAGAACGTCTGATCTTCCACATTGAAGACCAAATAAAAATAGTCTGGGCCAATTGTGCCTCTTCCTACCCCCATTTACTGTGGAATCCGCATGGGAGAAACAGGAAAATTGGCTTCAGGCCAGCACTGACCTTCTGTAAAGGCAGAAAACTTCCCTCACCTTCCTTCCATGGACTGTCTTGGAAACCAAAAGAAGCCTTATCTCAGATATTCCATAGAGAAGGGAAGTTGTGGGGGTCAGGCAGGACTTGAGATGATATAGCTGGGATATCAAGGCCTAAAATTTTCTAATACTTGATTTGGTATTTTCTATGTACTTACTATTTTGTTACTTCTATTTTCTCTTATTAAGTAGACTAGGAGGAAAAGTGGAAAGAGTTGCTTGAAAGTTGAAATAGCTATGGACTGAATCTCAGAACCAATACTTACTATAACATTAGAAAACTTATTTTACATATCAAGGTTCTTATCCCAGTTCTCCCACTAACTAGCTCTGTGACATTGACCAAATCCCTACATCAACCTTTGTCACCTCATCATAAGAATGAGTAGGTTGAACCAGAAGATCTCTAATGGACTCTTCAAGCCTAATAATTTAGGTCACTTCTGGCATCCTGAATTTGGAAAACATCCAAGTGGTATTAGACACTTGGAAATTATTGTCTATTCCATCCCCAACCTCCACCAAGTTCAACAGGTTTTGGCCGTTTTTTTGTTTTCGTTTCTTTTCTTTTCTTTCTTTCTTTCTTTTTTTCCTTACTCATTACACAGGGCGTTGTCCCCCCTTTTTTTTTTGTTTTTTTTTTAAATGTTTTATTTATTTTCGACACAGAGAGAGACAGAGCATGAAAGGGGGAGGGGCAGAGAGAGAAGGAGACACAGAACTGGAAGCAGGCTCCAGGCTCTGAGCTAGCTGTCAGCACAGAGACTGATGCGGGACTCGAACCCACGAATGTGAGATCTGACCTAGGCCGAAGTCTGAGGCTTAACTGACTGAGCCACCCAGGCGCTCTTGTTTTTTATTTATAGTTTATAGTCAAGTTGGTCTCCATATAACACCCAGTGCTCATCCCCATAAGTGCCCTCCTCCATGTCCATCACCCCCCTTCACATTTCCTCCTCCCCCTTCAGCCCGCAGTTTGGTTTTGGTATTCAAGAGTCTCTCATGATTTGCTTCCCTCACACTCCCTAACTTTTCCCCCCTTCCCCTCCACATGGTCCTCTGTTAAGTTTCTCCAGTTGCAAACATATGGTATCTGTCCTCTGCCTGACTTATTTCACTTAGCATGACACCCTCGAAGTCCATCCACATTGCTACAAATGTGGCCATAATTCTTTAAGCCATTTTTCATGGGGTACTCACTTGGCCTAAGAATAGGGAGCAGGAATAGGCAACGCAAGGCCAGGTCCACAACAGAAGTCCAGGTGGTCATGTTCAAAGTAAGAGTAGCTCAAAACTACAAGTTTCCAGGACAGAAATACCAGTTTATGAGCTGATAATAAGGTAATAGCAACTTTCCTCTAAGAATTTTACCAAGCAAAGCTTGTCAGGTGACGGACAGGTACCCTGGAGATATGGCTCAAAACTGCCATAGTCAAGGCTCAGATGGAGTCTGAAGCTAATATATCCCAACAATGTCAAAGAACAAGTGGTACAGTGTAGGGGAATCAGAGAAAATGAGGCTGGGAAAGTTCTTGGGAACAGAACTATAGAAGGGAACACATCTAAGAACCCAACAGAAGGACACAAGGACAGAAAGCCCTTTCATGCTGCAGGGGTTATGAACTATGTGCCAGAGGAGATGATGCCAAAACCCTAGATAAGCCACAGACAAATACTGAAATCATGACTCTTGGAAACTAAAATTCCTTTTAGAACCCAAATGAACAAAAAGTTAAAAATCAAATTTCAGTTATTGTCTTCGTTTGTTAAGGAAAACATCTGGGGGAGTGGGATGGGATAGTAATATTGTAAAGAATCCCATAGAATCCTTTTTTTATTCTTAAGATAGAATCATCACAACTGGAAGCTGTTGGGGGTAAGAACGTGAGGAAGAATATAGTAGAATTCTAAACAATATGATGCTTACAGTAGAAACAGGATATTTCCATATTCAAAATATTAAAGTCTGAATTTATTAAAATAAGACTAAATAAATAAATCTGAAACAAAACTAAGTAAAAAAAAAGAAAAACTTAATGTTTATGTGTTCAAGACACTAAAAAAACAAATTTTAGTTAATCGTCTCTTTTTAACAAGTTGGTTGGTATTGTATAGATGCAGCCAGCATTTAATATGCTTTCAATTGTATCCTCAGCCTTCAAGACCCTGAGGGTCTGAAATCTCAGCCAATTTTGCAATTTAATCCCAAACCCAAAGCAGTTCAGATTCCAAGTAACCTATTACCCTCTGTTAGCAAAACATCACTTGTGGTTTGAAAAGATATCATTTTTAATAACACCTTTTCAGTTCCCTGGCAGGCCCCCAAGCTTCACTTCAAAGTTGATTTTCCCCAGTGAGAATACAGCTGGAAGAATCCAGAAGTACACTGTGCCACAATCCCACTGTGAAGGTCCAGCTCTAGGGCAATGAGAAGGCTGGGGTGGGAAGGCAGGCAGGAGGAGGGGCAGGTTGTGAAACACAGGAAAATGGCCTCAGTGCAGGTCGTCCCAGAGACAAAACAAGGCACCACTCTCAATAGTGAACAATTAACGAAATTGAAACCAAATTGAATTTTGTATTATATCATTTGGGCTTATTTTTAAATAAATTTGATAAAAAAAGAAACCACTATAATTTGAGCTGCCTCTTGAATACCATGTTTTTTTTTTTTTCAGTGACCCACTCTTCAGATGTCACGCAAACAAATGCCAAGAAAAAAAAAAGAGAAAGGCACTGGAGGCAGGAGTGAGAGGCAAGAAAACACAATTTCATCTTCAGAGACCTAGGATCCCTTAAGACATGTAAAGACTGAGCTCTCCTTAAATGCCAAGACAGTAGTAACCTTGAAGTCCTGAGCTTGCTCTTATATTTCTTGCCCAGGACTAGTGAAGTTGAGGTTGCCAATAAAGTAACCATTTTGCTCAAAATGTTGCATTTAAAATCCAAGTATTCTTAAAACAGAAGAGTAGGATTTAGGCCAGAAAGTGCTTTCTAGTACAAACATTAGTACACTTTTACAAGGCAGGTAAAGCTCAAAATTATGTTAATTGATTTTGTAGTTCTTCTAGCTACATACAACCAACTGTAGCCCAACATTGTTCAATTGGGATTTTGGCAAGAATTTGGATAATGCCATTTATGGACCATGCCAACAGCTGAGGTCATGCTTTCTGTCTAAAGAAGAAAAAAGAAATAAAAATAAATATGGAAGGACTCATGGAAAATACATATTAGGGGATAGGAGCAAAAGGGAGAAAAAAGAGATAAGAGGTAAAAATATTTATATTATCCACCAACCCCAAACAGACATGCATATCAGAGGAGGGCCTTTGTAAAAATGAAGCAAAACAAGAGAATGAAGTGATTGTAGAAAACGTTAGAGTATTCAATAGTCTCCCTTGATCCGTGTCCCTCACTCATCCATGGACTGAGGGGGGAGGGGGAGGGAGGGAGGGGGGATGGTCATGGTGGGGGGCACTTGTGGGGAGAAGCACGTGGTGTTATATGGAAACTAATTTGACAATAAACTATTATAAAAAAAATAAAATAAACAAAAAAAAGAAAAAAAAAAGAAAATTCTCAATAATGTAAGTTATAGTCAGTCCAGCTAGATAGGAAGAAAATACTAACTATTGAGTCTTTGTCAAAAAATGTTTATGGAAAAACTAACCTTAATAAAAAACGTTTCAGTAAAATAAAAAAAAAAAGAAAGAAAACGTTACAGAAGCAACAGATTGATGTCAAAAAAAAAAAATAACCTTTACCCCCTCCAATATAAAAAATATATATGAAAATGGAAAGGCCTGATGGTTTACATCATGGCTGGTACAAACGTTCTGTTATATGTATGTCTGGAATGTGAATTTCTTGCCACTTGGTTTGGGGTTCTGTAATTATAAGTCTGATTTTGTTTGTTTTTTTTTTTTTCAGCAGAAGCTCAGATTCCAAGGACTAGAAAAAAAACTCTACAAATTACAGTATACTGAATATTAGAGCTAGAAAGGAACTTGCGCCTCATCTAACCTAATTGTCTCTGTTCTAGGAATGAGGAAACTGAGGAAAATAGAGGGAAAAAAAAACTTGGCTAAATGTCACAAGTAAATTAGCGGCAGAGTCAAAACTAGAACCACGATATTCTGGGGTAGTTCCTAAATATCAGTTCTTAATAAACATCACTGGTCCAAGAGAAATATGAGAAATACAAGGATTAAGTAGTGATTGCCTTATAAAGTTAAATTTTTTAAACTATTTTTATTTTTGAAATTATGTGCGTTCTTTTTTGATGTTAAAATATCCCTTATTTTACAAAATGATGGTAAGCACAGAGAATACTTGTTATTTTATGATGTCCTTAATTGGCAAAGTAGTAAATTGGCAGCTCCATGTGAAGCCTCAACATTTTTTGGAAAATACTTGCTGTGTGAAAACTAAGTCTTCTATTACTAGCCTAGTCTGATCCCCTAGTGTCAGGCAGGTTATCAGCAATCAATCCAAGGTCTCTTCTGATCCCAAAAGGTTTTGTATCCACTGAATATGCCAATGGAGCATTATATGGTGAAGAAAATGTCAGAAAGAGATCAGTTTGGCTGGGGTGTGGGGTGGAAGACCAACTAGAAAAAAAATGCACGTGGCAGAACATGGCGAAACAAAGTGGTTTGTGATCAATGCATCATCCTGGTTTTTGTTATGGTAAATTCAAGTTACCATACTACCCTGATTAAATAGGTAATAGCTTTTTCACTAAATATATTTTTCATTTGTGATTAAATTCAAATTTTCATCGTGAGCAAAAAATACACACTCAATTTCTATGAGGAAGGTATACTGTATAGAAGAAGCTAAGAGAAGTTAAGTGACTTGCCCAAGACCACTTTGTTCACATGGGATTGAGCCAGGACTAAACCTTACAATTTCATTCTAGATTTCATAATCCTTTCTCTTGTCCACATTTCTATCCATTGTACATCTTATCTCAGTTTCTTGGTATGACCTTCAGCTGGCTAATGACATTGTGGTATGCATGATCTGTCCCCAAAGTGCCTAACATGACCACTCTAGGTGTCAGGCCCAAGTAGCACCAGACTCCAGGGCCCAGAAAGATTAAAACGTTACTGGGAATATAAAGGCCTCTGACTTCTGGCTACACACTAGTGTGATTTGTGACGGATAAGTGACCCAACAGCATCATTACTGTAGCCACATGTTGTTACCATTTCTAAATAGACAAAGGCCAGGGTAGGGAACTGGTGTATGAACCTGGACACACAAGCTTCATCATCATTCTCATTATTATCAAATTTTCAATGATTCTCATTGAGATGATTTGACTTACGGATTATTTAAATACAATGTTTCATCCTAGATATTTCCTTCCACCACTATATTAAGACCCAATCTGATGATCCAAACAGATTTTAATATCAACCTAAGCCAAACAGTATTTTAAAGATAAAGAAAATAATACTAACCCAAAATATCACATAATGTACTCCAAAGCCAAACTCAAATTTCTTTAAGATTCTGGCAATTTGGAATTGTCACTGTTTGGGACTGCTGCTATTTATTATTCCAGTTGTTTAGGACAATTTCTTTTTTCTAATTTTTTAGGTTTACTTATTATTGACACAGAGAGAAACAGAGTATGAGTAGGGGAGGGGCAGAGAGAGAGGGAGACACAGAATCTGAAGCAGGTTCCAGGCTTTGAGCTGTCAGCACAGAACCTGACACGGGGCTCAAACCCACGAACCATGAGATCATGACGTGAGCAGAAGTCGGACGCTTAAATGACCGAGCCACTCAGGCGCCCCGAGAACAATTTCTATCACTGTACTCATTTATATGGGCAGGAATCACATCTTTTTTTTTAAATGTCTATGTAATTTTTGAAATGCTTATTTATTTTTTAATTTATTTTATTTATTTATTTATTTATTTATTTATTTTGTTGGTTATTTTTAAAAATAGTTTACTATCAAATTGATTTCCATATAACACCCAGTGCTCTTCCCCACAAGTGCCTCTCTCCATAACCATCACACCCTCTGCCCCTTCCCCCCTCCCTCTTCAGCCCTCAGTTTGTTCTCAGCATTGAAAAGTCTCTAATGATTTTCCTCACTCCTTCTCCCCAACTCTTTCCCCCCCTTTCCCATTCCCATGGTCTCCTATTAGGTTTCTCCTGTTAGACCTATGAGTGACAACATACGGTATCTATGCTTCTCTGCCTGACTTATTTCACTTAGCAAGACACCCTCTAGGTCCACCCATTTTGCTACAAACGGCCAGATTTCATTTCTTCTCTATGCCATGTAGTATTCCATTGTATAGATAAACCATATCTTCTTGATCCATTCATCAGTTGATGGACATTTAGGCTCTTTACGTGATTTGGCTATTGTTGAAAGTGTCGTTATGAACACTGGGGAACATGTGCCCCTATGCATCAGCACTTCTGTATGCCTTAGGTAGATCCCCAGCAGTGCTATTGCGGGGTCATAGGGGAGTTCTATTGATAGTTTTTGAGGAAAGTCCTCACTGTTTTCCAGAGCTGTTGTACCAGTTCACATTCCCACCAACAGTGTCAGAGGGTGCCCATTTCTCCATATCCTTGCCAGCATCTACAGTGTCTTGATTTGTTCATTTTAGCCACTCTGACTGGTGTGAAGTGGTATCTCAGTGTGGTTTTGATTTGTATTTCCCTGATGCTGAATGATGCTGAGAATTGTTTCATGTGTCTGTTGGCCATCTGGATGTCCTCATTGGAGAAGTGTCTATTCATGCCTTCTTCCCATTTCTTCACTGGATTATTTGTTTTTTGGGTGTGGAGTTTGGTGAGTTCCTTGTAGATTTTGGATACTAGCCCTTTATTCGATATGCCTTTGCCACTATCTTTTCCAATTCTGTTGGTTGCCTATTCGTTTTTTTTTTTATTGTTTCCTTTACAGTGTAGAAGCTTTTTATCTTGATGAGGTCTCAATAGTTCATTTTTCTTCTTGATTCTCAGGCTTTGGGGATGTGTCAAGTAGGAAATTCCTGTGACTGAGGTCAAGGGAGTTATTTCCTGCTTCCTCCTCTAGGGTTTTGATGGTTTCCTGTCTCACATTGAGGTCCTTTATCCATTTTGAGTTTATTTTTGTGAATGGTGTCAGAAAGTGTTCTAGTTTCATTCTTCTGCGTGTTGCTGTCCATCTCTCCCAGCACCATCTGTTAAAGAGCCTATCTTTTTTCCATTGGATACTCTCTCGTGCTTTGTCAAAGATTAATTGGCCATATACTTGTGGGTCCAGTTCTGGGTTCTCTATTCTATTCCACTGGTCTATGTGTCTGTTTTTGTGCCAATCCCATACTGTCTTGATGATGACAGCTTTGTAGTAAAGGCTAAAGTCTGAGATTGTGATGCTTCCTGTTTTGGTTTTTCTTCTTCAATATGACCTTAGCTATTTGGGGCTTTTTTGTGGTTCCATACGAATTTTAAGATAATTTGTTCTAGCTTTGAGAAGAATGCTGGTGCAATTTTGATGGGGATTGCATTGAATGTGTAGATTGCTTTGGGTAATAGTGACATTTTAACTAAGTTTATTCTTCCGATCCATGAGCACGGAATGTTTTTCCATTTCTTTGAGTCTTCTTCTTTTTTTCATAAGATTTCTATAATTTTCATCATACAGGTCTTCTACATCTTTGGCTAGGTTTATTCCTAGGTATTTTATTGTTGTTAGTGCAATTGTGAATGAGATCAAGTTCTTGATTTCTCTTTCTGTTGCTTCATTTTTATGTATAAAAATGCAACCAATTTCTGTACGTTTTGTACCGTGTAGCTTTGCTGAATTCATGGGTCGGTCTTTGAAGGCTTCTAGAGGAGTCTATTGGGTTTTCCATGTAGAGTATCATATCATCTGCAAAAAGTGAAAGTTTGACTTATTCTTTGCTGATTCTAATGCCTTTTATTTCCTTTTGTTGTCTGATTGCTAATGCTAGGACTTCCAGCACTATGTTAAACAATAGTGGTGAGAGTGGACACTCCTGTTGTGTCCCTGATTTCAGGGGGAAAGCTCTCAGTTTTTCCCCATTGAGGATGATATTAGCTGTGGGCTTTTCATAATTGCTTCAATAATGCTTAAGTAAGTTCCTTCTAGCCCTACTTTCTCGAGGGTTTTTATTAAGAAGGGATGTTGTATTTTGTCAAATGCTTTTTCTGCATCTATTGGCAGGCTCATATGGTTTTTATCTTTCCTTTTTTTAATGTGATGTATCACACTGATGGATTTGCGAATATTGAACCAGCCCTGTAACTCTGGAATGAATCCCACTTGATCATGATGGATAATTCTTCTTAGGTGCTGCTGAATTCAACTTGCTAGTATCCTGTTGAGTATTTTTGCATCTGTATTCATTAAGGATATTGGCCTACAGTTCTCTTTTTTTTGGAGGGGGGTCTCTGACTCAATTATGAATCAAGGTGATATGTGCATCACAGAATGAGTCCGGAAGTCTTCCTTCCATTTCTATTTTGTGGAATAACTTTAGAAGGGCAGGTGTTAACTCTGCTTTAAATGTCTGGTAGAAAATAAGAGATGAGAAAAGGAAAAAGAACTAGAGTATAGGACAGAGATAGAACATAATAATTTTCACTCTTTGAAAAGTGAATCTCTCATTACATTCTTGAAGAGAGTCCTTGGGCGATTTACCATGGTTGTATTGAAAGAAGACAAGGAAAAAGACAAGTTGTAAGAAAGAGATTTGGTGAAAGTTGAGAAAACATGGAGCTTTATATATGCTCATGTCATTAAATACTAAAGTTTGGTTGGAATAAAGAAAAATCAACTGTGAGTCTGGTTAAAGGGAAGGAAATAAAATAAAGATTGGCTCACTATTTGGTTGCAAGGTGCCCTGTGGACAACCTCATACATGCATTACCAAAAAATGCCCTTCTACTGGAATACTCAGAGCATCTTTGTAGAATTGTGCTCTTCACATGGTTTGGCTTTCTCCCTCTATTCTTTCTATTTAACATATAAGAACTGTTTTTATTTTTTTATGCTAAAGGGTTTTTTTTTTCATAATATTTTATTGTCAAATTGTTTTCCATACAACACCCAGTGCTCTTCCCCACAAGTGCCCTCCACCATCACCACCACCTCTTTTCCCCCCTCCCCCTTCCCCTTCAACTCTCAGTTCATTTTCAGCATTCAATAGTCTCTCAAGTTTTGCATCCCTCTCTCTCCCCAACTCTCTCTCCTTCCTCCACTTCCCCTGGTTCTCCATTAGGTCTCTCTTGTTTTCCTGCTAGACCTATGAGTGCAAACATATGGTTTCTGTCCTTCTCTGCCTGGCTT
>PISW01010815.1:0-30841 GCA_004023785.1 Mungos mungo
AAATTATTGCAAAGGGGCCTATTGCCCAAGTGCTAGCTTCTTCCTTAGTCTGGAAATCCCCAAAACCCAAATCTGTCATTTCTTTTGTAAAAACTCCATTAAGAATTTATTGTGACACAATCATGTACTTCCAACTTCCCTGAGATCTGTTTACTGGCATGAAACACTTTAAAGTAAACTAACTATGAAATAATTATCCTTGTGTGCTATTGATTGTAATGGGTTGGAAAAATAACTGCCTCTGCTCTTTTACAAATATTTAAGACATGTTAATTTTAGGGTGTTTTGTGACAAAATTTTCCTATGAAAATTGATAGTTAAAAAATTCTGTAACAAGCAAGAGTGAATAAAAATGAGATTAAAGGCCACAGAGAATAAAATGACTTCTGCTAAATACTGCTACACATGTTTCCTTCATAGTGTAATTTTTAGTTTAGTTCTTGGTATTTTCATATGTGTGTGTGTGTGTGTGTGTGTGTGTGTATGTGTGTGTGTGTGTGTATTTAAATTATTATTTGAGGGGGAGGGAGGGTGATGGAAGAGGACACTTGTGGGGAAGAGCACTGGGTGTTGTATGGAAACCAATTTGACAATAAAGCATTAAAAAATAAAATAAAAATTAGATTATCAAAAAATAAATTATTATTTGATTTCTACTTGTTAACACACAGTAAAAAATTGGTTTCAGGAGTAGAATTCAGTGATTCATTATTCATTACTTACATATAAAGCCCAGTACTCATCACAACAAGATGCTTATAACTTAACTAGCCCATCCCTCCACCATCTCCCCTCCATCAACCTCAGTTTGTTCCCTGTAGTGAAGAGTCTCTTTTCTTTGCTTCCCTCTCTTTTCTACCCTTCTCACAAGTCCATCTGTTTTTTCTTTTTCTTTTTTTTTAATTTTTAATGCTTATTTATTTTTGAGAGAGAGACAGAAACAGAATGCAAGCAGGGGTGGAGCAGAGAGAGAGGGAGACCCAGAATCCAAACCAGACTCCAGCCTCTGAGCTGTCAACACAGAGCCTGACATGGGTCTCAATCTCACAAACCATGAGATCATGACCTGAGCTGATCTTGTATACCTAACTGACTGAGCCACTGATGCACCCTCATCTGTTTTGTTTCTTAAATTCCACAGGAGTGAGGTCATATGGTGTTTGTCGTTCTCTGAGGACTTATGTCACTGAACATTATACCCTCTAGCTCCATTCCTGTCATTGCAAATGGCAAGATTTCATTCTTTGTAATGGCTGAATAATAATCCATAGTGAATTTGTGTGTGTGTGTATATGTGTATATTCCATATCTCCTTTATCCCTTCATCAGTAGACTGATATTTGGCCTCTGTCTATAGTTTGGCTGTTGCTGATAGTGCTGCTATAAACATTGGGGTGTGTTTATCCCTTCAAACTTGTATTTTTGTATCCTTTGGATAAATATCTAGTAGTGCAACTGCTGGATCATAGGATAGGTCTATTTTTAAGTTTTTGAGGAACCTCAGTACTGTTTTCCTCAGCATCCCCATAAGTTTGCATTCCCACCAAAAACGTAAAAGGGTTCCCCTTTCTCCATATCCTCACCAACACCTGTTGTTTCCTAAGTTGTTAATTTTAGCCATTCTGACAGGTGTGAAGTGGTATCTCATCATGATTTTTATTTGTATTTCCCTGATGATGAGTGATGTTGATCATCTTTTCATGGGTCTGTTAGCCATCCATCTGTCTTCTTTGAAAAAGTGTCTATTCGTGTCTTCTGCCCGTTTCTTCACTGGATTATTTGTGATTTGGCTGTTGAATTTGATAAGTTCCTTATAAACTTCATATACTAATCCTTTACCTGATATGTCATTTGCAGATATGTTCTTCCATTCCACCTGCTGATTTTTAATTTCATTGGTTGTTTCCTTCACTGTGCAGAAGCCTTTTTTCTTGATGAAGTCCTGATAGTTAATTTTTGCTTTTGTTTCTCTTGCCTTTGGTGACATATCTATAAAGAAGTTGCTCTACCTGATGTCAAAGAAATTATGGCCTGTGTTCTCCTCTAGGATTTTGATGATTTCAATTTATTTTTGTGTATGATGTAAGAAAGTGGCCCGGTTTCATTCTTCTGCACATTGCTGTCCAGTTTTCCTAACTCCATTTGTTGAAGAGACTGTCTTTTTTCCATCTGATATTCTTTCCTGCTTTGTTGAAGATTAGTTGACCATATAGTTGTGGTTCCATTTCTGAGTTTTCTATTCTATTCCATTGATCTATGTGTCTGTTTTTGTGGCAGTCACATACCATTTTGATCATTTCAGCTTTGTATTTTAGCTTGAAATCTGGAATCCTGATGCCTCCTATTTCGCTTTTCTTTTTCAGAATTGCTTTGGGTCTTTTGTGGTGCCATACAAATTGTAGGATTGTTTCCTCTAGCTCTGTGAAGAATGCTGGTGGTATTTTCATAGAGATTGCATTGAATGTATGGATCACTTTGGGTAGTATAGACATTTTAACAATGCTTGTTCTTCCAGTGCATGAGCATAGAATGTTTTTCAATTTTTTGTGTCCTCTTCAATTCCTTTCATAAGTCTTCTATAGTTTCAAAGCATGGATCTTTTACCTCTTTAGTTAGATTTATTCCTAGCTTTCTAATCATTTTGGTGCAGTTATAAATGGGATAAATTCTTTGATTTTTTCCCCACTGTTTTATTATTGGTGTATATAAAGGGAACAGATTTCTGTATGTTGATTTCATATCCTGTGACTTTACTGAATTCATGAAGTAGTTCTAGCAAATTTATGGTGTGAATGTTTGACTTCCTTCTTGCCCATTTGAATGTCTTTTATTTATTTTTGTTGTCTGATTGCTAAGGCTAAGACTTCTAGTACTGTTAAGTTGTAATGGTGAGAGTGAGCATCCCTGTCTTGTTTCTGACTACAGGGAAAAGGCTCTTATTTTTCCCCACTGAGAATGATATTAGATTTGAATCTTTCATAGATGGCCTTTATGATATTAAGTTATGTTCTTTGAGGGTCTTTTTCAGGAATAGATGCTGTATTTTTTCAAATGCTTTTTCTGCATCAGTTGAAGAGATCATATGGGTTTTATCCTTTCTTATATATATTTTCAATTCTTTTTAGCATTCATTTATTTTTGAGAGATGGAAAAAGAAAAAGAGCAGGGGAGGGGCAGAAGGAGAGGGGAGAGAAAACTCAAACAGGCTATATGCTGTGAGCACGGTGCCTGATGCGGGGCTATTACTCACGCACTGTGAGATCATGACTTGAGCTGAAAGCAAGAGTTGGATGTTTAATCAATTGAGCCACCTAGGTGCCTTTATTCTTTCTTTTATTAATGTGGTCTATCACATTGATTGGCTTGTGAATATTGAACCACCATGAAGCTCAGGATTAAATTTCACTTGATTATGGTTAATAATTCTTTTAATGTACTTTTGGATTAGATTTGCTCATACCTTGTTGGGAACTTTTATATCTACATTCACTGGGGATATTGGACTGTGATTCTCCTTTGTAGTGGGGTCTTTGTCTAATTTTGGGATAAAGGTAAGGTTGGCTTCATAGAATGAGTGTGGAAATTGTCTTTGCTTTTCTATTTATTGGAAGATTTTGAGAAGGATAGTTATTAACTCTTTCCAGAATTCTGCTGCAAAGCCAAGTGGCCCAGGACTCTTGTTTGTTGGGAGATTCTTCGTTACTGATTCAGTTTCTTTGCTGGTTATGAGTATTTTCAAATTTTTTATTTCTTCCTGTTTTAGTTTTGGTAGTTTGTATGTTTCTAGGAATTTGCCCATTTACTCTAGATTGGCCCATTTGTTGGCATATAAACTTGTTTTAATATTGTCTTATAATTTTTTGTATATTTTGGTGTTGATTGTGATCTTTCCTGTTTCATTTGTGATTTTATTTATTTGGGTTCTTTCTCTTTCCTTTTTGATAAGTATATCTAGGAGTTTATCAATTTTATTAATCTTTCATAGAACCAACTTAGTTTCTTTGATCTGTTCTACTGGGATTTTTTTTTCCTGCATCATTAATTTTTGCTCTAATCTTTATTTTTTTTTTTCTCCTGGCTTTAGGATTTTATTTGCTGTTCTTTTTCTGACTCCTTTAGGTGTAAGGCGAGGTCATATATTTGAGAACTTTCTTGCTTCTTGAGGCAGCTGGTATTGCAGTAAACTTTTCTCTTAGGACTGTTGTTACTGAAACATATAATTATTTTAATGTAAAATTTTTGAGACATACCAAATTATTCAACTGTATGTCAGCGTGTGTGTGTGTGTGTGTGTGTGTGTACACACATGTTATATATATTTATTTAATTTCAAGTTAAAACATGCCAAAATCGTTTTCTGTAAGCACCAGGACTATTTCAAAATTAAAACAAAACAAAAAAAGTGGTTTAAAATTGCATCCTAGTAATATTTTTTTAGAGATTATTCTTTGAGACTAGATTTCAAATCTGTGTGCCACATGAAGAGAAAATAAATTATGTATTACACCATATAAAATTACAATAGGCAAATTGTTTTAAAGTGGTTTTTGAAAATTACTAAGACTATTAATTTGCACTAATGGTAGTTATATAATTTGGTGTGATAATCATAAGGTTAAAATCGCATTTGCTTTTATAGATCTTTTGAGTTAATAAAAGAGTGTACTAATAAAGAATATACATGTAACATAAACATAACACACTCTCAAACTGTACATTCCATTTGTGTGAGTTTATGACACAGAATGTATAGAGCAACAAATCAGAATAGTGCCATGCCTCTCTTGGCAGGGGAGGTATTGACCAGGGAGAAATGAGGGAACCTTCTGGGATGATGGATGTGCTCTGTATCTTCCCAGAGGAGTTAGTTCTACAGGTGTGCACATTTGTTTAAACTGTAAACTCTAATACTTAAAATCAACATAATTTACTCTTTATTAAAATCATGATAAAAATAAGTACTCATGTTTAGGTCTTTTGAATATATTTGTATGTCAGGTAGTGATATGTAGTATTAAATTTAAAGAGGAGGGTTACATGTCATTAGAAAATATGAAATTTTAACTTTTTCCTTGCCAGTTTGGGGAAGACAATTATTTTTTGTGTGTTGCCTGATTGCTGAGGCTAGGGCTTCCAGTACTTTGCTAACTAAAAGTGCTGAGTCTGAATATCGCTTCTGTATAGGATCACAGAGGAAAAAATCTTGGCCTTTCCACACTGAGGAAGATATTAGCTGTAGGTGTTTTATGTGTGGTTTATGATATTGAGATATGATACTCTATGTTAAAAACCCAAAAGACTCCACCAAAGAATTGAAAAAACTTACACATGAGTTCAGTCAAGTCGCAAGACACAAAATTAATATATAGGAATCAGTTGCTTTTCTATTTGCCAATAATGAAGTAGTGGAAAGATAAGTCAAGGATTGATTCCATTTAAAATTTCACCAAAAATCATAAGATACCTAGGAATAAACCTAAGGAAAGAAGTAAAAGATCTGTAAACTGTAACTGAAACTGTAAAATACTATGGAAGGAATTGAAAATGACACAAAGAAATGGAAAAACATTTTGTGCTCATGGATTCAAAGAACAAATATTGTTAAAATGTGTATAACATCAAAAGCAATCTACACATTTAATGTAACCCCTATCAAAATACCATCAGCATTATTCACAGAACTAGAAAAAAAACAATAGTAAAATTTGTATGGAATCACAAAAGACCCTGAATATCCAAACCAATCTTGAAAAAGCAAAACAAAGCTGGAAGTCTCACGATTCTAGATTTCAAGTTAGATGACAAAGGTGTTGTGAATAAGACAACATGTTATTGCCACAAAAACAGGCACATAGATCAATAGAACAGAAGAGAAAACCCAGAAATGGTCCCAAACTATTTGGTCAACTAATATTCAAGAAAGCAGGAAGGAATATCCAATGGAAAAAAAAACCACAACTTCTTCTGGACAGCAACATGCAAAAGAATGAAACTGGAGCACTTTCTGACACAAAAATAAATTCAAAATGGATAAAGACCTAAATGTGAGAGAGAATCTTAGAGGAGAATACAGGCAATAACTTTTCTTACATTCCCTGTAGTAACTTTTTACTAGACACATCACCAGAAGTAAGGGAAACAAAAGCAAAAATGAACTATCAGGACCTCATCATAATAAAGTTTCTGTACAGGGAAGGTAACAATCAACAAAACTAAAAGGAATCTTTTATAATGGGATAAAATATTTGGAAATGACATATCTGATAAAGGGTTTGTATCCAAAATCTATAAAAAACCTTATCAAACTCAACACCCAAGAAATGAATAATTCAGTTAAGAAATGGACTGAAGATATGACTAGAGAAGGCATCCAGATGGCAAACAGACACATGAAAAGATGCTCAACATCACTCCTCATCAGGGAAATACAAATCAAAACCACAATGAGATACCAAATCACACCTGTAAGAATGGCTAAAATTAACAACTCAGGAAATATAGGTGTTGGAGAGGATGCAGATAAAGGGGAACTCTCTGGCATGTTGCGAGGAATGCAATCTTGTGGGGCCACTGTGGAAAACAGTAAGGAGGGTCCTCAAAAATTTAAAAATAGAACTCTACCCTATGATCCAGCAATTGCACTACTAGGTATTCATTCAAAGTATACAAAATACAGATTCGAAGGGATACATGCACACCAATGTTTATAGCAGCATTGCCAACAACAAACCAAACTATGGAAACAGCACAAATGTTCATTACCTGATGAATACTTACAGAAGATATGGTATATATACACAACAGAATATTACTCAGCCATAAAAATGAAATCTTGACATATGCAAGTATGTGTATGGATTGAGCTAGAGACTCATGCTAATGTAATAAGTTATTCAGAGAGACAGGAATACCATGTGAATTCATGCATATATGGAATTTAAGAAATTAAAAAAATGAACAAATTAAAAAGAAAAGAGAGGGGGACAAACTAAGAGATAGATCCTTACCAATGGAAAACAACAGAAGGTTGATAGAGGAAAGTGGGTGGGGATGAGCTAGATTGGTGATCGGTACTAAGTAGAGCACTTGTTATGATGAGTACTGGGTGTTGTATGTAAATAATGAGTCATTAAATTCTACCCCAGATACTAATATTACACTGTATGTTAACTAACTAGAATGTAAATAAAAACTTGAAACTACAAAGAAAGAAGAGGAAGGTAAGACCTTTTAGTACAGATGGTGGGCTATTTTAGACAAGGTGGCAGAATAGACTTTTTTGAGAAGGTGACACTTGAAAGAGACAGGAAGCAAATGAGGCCCTGAAACATTCAGGCATCTGGAAGGAATGCTTTTCAGTCAAAGGAAATAGCCAGAGCCAGACTAAGATGGGAAAGTTTGAATTGTGCTTAAATTACTAGCAAAATGGCTGAGGCCGGCGGGGGGGGGGGGGGGGGGGGGGGGGGGGGGGGGGGGGTGTGGGAGGAGAGAGAGAGAGAGAGAGAGAGAGAGAGAGAGAGAGAGAGAGGAGAAAGGAGAAAAAGATGAGCTAAATTTTGAAAATATGCTTTTAAATGTAACACAGTATCTTGTGAACCAAAGTGTAGGAATTATCTTGTGTGTTTAGACATGTGTATGTAACGGAGATGATTCTGACAACAGAGAGCCTGTCACAGGAGCTTCAGCAGATGCTGGAAACCATGCAGGATGCAGGCATCTCTCTATTCCAGGAAGTGGCCCCACAGGAGAGCTCTCCAGGATACAACTTCACAGCTCTTTTGACATTTTTGTAAAATTATTTACATACCCTAAACCACTTTGACTTACCTCCTCTAGAAAAAACATAAGTTAAAAAATATATATGTAAATCTATATAAATAATTTTAAAGGTATATATATATATATAAGGTACATAAAGGTATATATATATGTATATATATATATATAAGACTTGTAAAAAGGATGTATATATGCTTTATATATATAAAGTATAACTATCTTTTTTGGAATAATTAGAAAATTCTGCCGATGGTAATATAATCAGTTTCAATATTATAATGCTTGATTATAGAGCATAGAGTCCTTGAAAATAGATACAAAAGATTATACTACTCCATTGCAGGAACATTTTAGCTTTCCCATTTGAAAATATAAATTATCATTTGGTTTTATAACAATAAAAATATGATCACAATAATGGTTTAGAAGAATTAAAAGCATTGATAAAAATGTGTGACATGGGTATTATACAATTTAATTTAATTATATTTTTTCAAAAGTACCATTTTTATTAAAAACAATCATCCCACAAATGCCATGGTCTTTATTCAGAATTTCACAAACCATGTTATTTATGCACAAGAAATACTGTAGAGGTTTCTGCTACATGAACCTATTGAGGTATAATTTACATAAATAAAATGCAAGAAATTAAGTATTCAATATTATGAGTTTTGGCAGTTACATACACCTATGTAAATGCTACCTCAAACAAGGAATAAGACATTTTCATCATTCCAGAAAGTACCGTCCTACCTCTTCCCAGGCAGTGTTCTCTTCCATTGTTACCATCACTGTGGTCATCATTGGAATAATTCAGAAATCTCAGCCACGTCCTTACTGACCTTCAGTTTCTGTTAAGCAGTTTTTCAATCTATAGACTCAGTGTTGTAGTAGGAGACAGGCTCTAACCCTCTGTTCAGGCCAGGCCTGGGGAACAGAAGCACACGGGTGGGGAGCAGGGCAGGGGCCGGAAATGGAATTTTTGTCTGCATTCTGAGATGTGACTGGGAGGGGGTGGGACCCCTTCCAGACAAGTCTGGGTGACGAGTCAGTCTTACAATAAGAAATATAATTGACAGAGGGCTGGGATGTTTGAATCCATTAGCCGATGTGTTTTCTCCCTATAGGAACATAGAAACACTAAGTCAAATTTCAACTCAAAAACTGCAATTAGAATCAGAGTAAGTGAACAGAGTTTCATGCTGACAATGGCTTAAGTTCATCAAATTTTGCTAGTCTAATGCATCCACTTGTGTTACAGGAATAGACATCTCCAGTATTTTTGTTCAGAAAGTTCTTTTTCTTGACAGTGCTGAGGAAGGAGGGAATGACCATTTTACTCTGAAATTTGGGTAGTTTTTTTTTTTCCAAGTATGTGGCATTTCTGTTAATGTCCACATCCACATTTTTGAAAATATAATGTATATTAATAAGTGGTGTGTGCAATAATATGAATATAAACAAAGATTTTGCAGTGTTTCCTATGTACTTGGTTCTATGCCAAGGACTTTCCACACATTGTTTTAACTTATTCTTCATGGCAACTCAAAGAGATAGAAATATATTCCCATTTTATCAGTGAGGTAACTAAGGTTTTATGTGCCAATCTTACTCTGAGATATACTGAATATTCATTTTCGAAGTGACATCTGGACTTCTTACTAAATAAAATAAGTTAAAAAAAAATTTGCCACCTAATATCAATTGGATGTCACAACCTCGGTATGCAAATGAACTAGTAAATACGGGTGATAAATTGGATTATAGTTATGGGGTTTTAAAATTAATTATTATAGGCTAAGATTTGCTATAATTTTTTGTGACAACAGTTTACTTAAAATAGGCTCCATGTGCTACAATAAAGGTAAATCTAGAAATAGCTTTCCAAAGATTGTCATCTGCTATTTTTAATGTGGCACAATTTTTGAAATGTTTTATTTATTTTTGAGAGAGAGAGAGAGACAGAGAGAGAGACAGCGTGGGCAGGAGAGGGTCAGAGAGAGAGGGAGACACAGAATCCAAAGACAGGCTCTAAGCTCTGAGCTGTCAGCACAGAGCCAGACGCCGGGCTCGAACCCACGAACTGTGAGATCATGACCTGAACCGAAGCTAGAAGCTCAACCGACTGAGCCACCGAGGTGCCCCAATGTGGCACAACTTTAATACAATTCTGTTCATGTAAATATTATGCCAATCTTACCCTAAATATAATTTAGCCCTACTTCTGAGTCCTACTCTCTTCCGTTAACTTGGGTGTTTAAGTTATTTCGGATAAAAACGTGTAACTCAATTTTAATCTCTGTTAGGAAATCTTTCCTTACATAAAATCATATGGAGTGAATAGATACAAAATTAGCAATCTTTAAGAGTTTGATGATAATGTTGGATTAAATAGCTTGTGGAAAAATAATAAATCTGTAACAATGACTCTGTCTTACAATGTTATTACTCAATATTAATTAATTAATTCAGAATTGAGGTGGTAACACTCTTCTTATCTCTACCATTTATTCTCTGTAGAGAATAAGCTAGTGAAGCCTCTCTTAGGGTGTTTCATTTGTTTTGCTTCACTTTTTTTAATTTTATTTTCCTATAAAGCAACCAGCCAAATAACTTGTTTCCCCTCCACATTGGCATTTTAGAGGTGATGTTGTACCTTTAGTTTCTCAGGGTGATGGTTGTATTTTTAAAGTATTTTGCTTCGGTAGAGCTGTGGTGAGTTTTGCTGCTTCAGTAACCACAGCCAGAGCAGGAGGGGGCTCCTGGCTGTCACCTGAGCGAATCCAAAACTGGAGCCCCAGTATGACAGGCTCTGTCCCTTGCTGGAGCAAGCAGGTCCTCTGTCTTTCCAAAAGTATTTCTAATTGAGCTACATTGCACTGATGGAATGATGCCTGCCTGCAGGTATTTCTGGAAAACTTTTGCAAGAGACTTTGTCCACACTATTTAATTAACCTGCTACTCAATTGCCAATTGGAAGAAATCTTGGACCCCAGTAGGTAGCCTGATGCCTAGCTGGCCTAAGTATTATTTTTGGCTGAAAGAATAACATTGGACTTGGAGTAGATTTGCATTTGGATCTGCTGCCATCAATGCTACCTAGCTGGTCCCGATGCGGCTGCTGTTACATGTGTTGTAATTCTGTTCAACTGCAAACCCAGCAGGAGAAAAATGGGGCACAGCTGGTGTAGCCTAGGCCAGAGGACTGTGGATTCATAGCGTTATGCTCACAGGAGATGGAGTTTTAGGCTGCAGCATTAACAGTAACTGGACTTTAATGAGTTTCCAAATCCACTGAGACCTAATTCATTAATCTTTTCTTTCTGATAAAGGAATAAATGAATGAACGAACGAATCAATCAATCAATCTGCATTGTTTCTTAAAAGCCCCATCCAACAGGCTTTAGAGTCCCAGGTATCACTTTTCTGCAATTAATATAGACCAGTTCATAGAACTGGTGAGTAGAATACTGACCTACTAGAACTGGAAAGGCCCTTGTATTTCTTCTTATCCTGAAATCACTCAATTACGTTCTCATATATACAGAGGAATTATATATATCATCCAGACGGTCTATACACACACACACACACACACACACACACACACACGTACTTTCATAAATTACATATATAGTCTCTGAATTACATATTTGTAGATGTATTTTGAGTTCCATGTAGGTATTTAGATTTAAGTTATATATAACTATATATGTTACATGTATGTGTACATGTGTGTATATACTCATACTCATCTTTAAAAGATCTTCCCAAGATATTTGATATGTAAGAGATAGGCTAGCCTCATGGCATCCTGTGGCACAGCCTGAGAGACCTTTTGTGAAAGTACCGCCTCCATCATGCACAATATTATATTTTGCTTTCTCATTTCTTGATGCACAACATTGAATTCCTGAATTTCATCCTGATGCATTTCACTGAATCCTTACAACTTGGACAGGATTCAATTAGAAATTACCATCAGATAGATTTTTTTTTAATCAATGTACTATTGTTTTTTGAGGGAGGTCATCCCTGACCACTGTGCTAAAGTTGTCTTTCCCACCAGATGGTTCAGTTTAGTTGTTAAAACTTGTATCCTCTGCCTAATCCAGACCTTACTTGCTTTTGACCCCTGCTCATTATTAGATCACATGTCTACAATTAACATTTCTTTTTGAGAAAGGAAGAAAGAGAGCAAGTGCATGTGCTTGGGGCAGAGAGAGAAGGAGACAGAGGATCTGAAGCAGACTCTGCACTCACAGCAATGAGCCTGATGCAGGGCTCAAACTCATAATCATGAAATTATGATCTGAGCAAAAGGCAGCACTTAAGGACTGAGCCACCTAGGTGCCCCTAAAATTAACATTTTATAATATTTGTTTTCAAGCTGCAAGCCTTCACTTGGAAATTCAATGTCTTTGTTTTTTCTCAAAAGCAAATGATAACATTAAAATCACATTAGAAATACTGAGGGGTGCCTGGGTGGCTCAGTCAGTTAAGCATCTAAATCTTGATTTCAGCTCACATCAAGATCTCACGGCTCGTAGGTTCCAGCCTTGTGTCTGGTTGTGTGCAGACAGCTTAGAATCCACCTGGGATTCTCTCTCTCCCTCTCTCTGCCCCTCACCCACTCACAGGCTCCTCTTCAAAATAAATAAACTTTAAAAATAAATTAAAAAATAAAATAACATTAGAAATAGTGAAATGAAATTTCTGGTAACTTAATGTTATGAACGTCCTACATCTGTGGGCATTGTCTCTGAAATGACACAGTTCCCTGTGGTGAGCGGCTAAAATAGGCATGCTGGAATTTTAGTTAAGATTCTTCAGCATTGTAATTTCATCTTTCATAAATCTTGGGTGGTGGGTTATTTACTTTTATCTTCTTACTTTTGACTATTTAGGCTCATTTACTGTGGCCATATTATCATCAGGGAAAGAGCCGGTCCAGCAGTAGCTTGTTTGAAATGGCTGTGCGGAGTGTAAAAGGTTTAGTTTCCATACGCTTACTACTTGGCAGGAACACACTAAGCCATCCAGTGTCTTTAGTGGAAGCTCATGTGGAACAGTTTTTAAAAATATGACATCCCCGGATTATTTGGGGGGTAAAAAGAGAGAAGGATGTTTTACTGGCACATGTAAAGGTTTAGGTTAAGTGCACAGGACATAGTTCTTTCTAGCAGTAAATTAGAGCAAGTTTTCTTTATAGCAGAGAAGACTGAAATTATAAACCAAGTAGATGTTTTTATTTAAACTGTTATGAGAATGTAGGTGATACATTCACACATGAAATGTGAAGAATTAAATACATGCATGCATTTGGGAGAGCAATCTGGAAGATTCTAAGAAAACTCATACTTACATAGCATTTGATATAAAAAACCAAGGGGCACCTGAGTTACTCAGTCAGTTAAGCGTCCAACTTTGGCTCAGGTCATGATCTCACAGTTTGTGAGGCCCCTTGTAGGGCTCTGTGCTGACAGCTCAGAGCCTGGAGCCTGCTTTGGATTCTGTGTCTCTCTCTACCTCTCTCTCTCCTGGGCTCTGTCTCTCTCTCTCTCTCTCTCTCAAAAATAAACAAACATTAAAATAAAACCCCAATTCTAGGAATCTTGTACATGATCACAGAATATATAAAAAGTATTCTGTCCAGCATTGTTTTGGTGAAAGATTGGAAACAACCTACATATCCATCAGTAGGGAAATAGTTCAGTATTGTGCAGTGATTTTACATATCTGTGTACTTTGCAAGGTATCATTCAAAACATTCAAGAACACTCACTTTTAGAAATCCCCATCTAAGCCAGGAAGTAGAAAAAAAAAACACATTAATCATACTTAAGGATTTGGGGAGGAGATTATTATGATAATTACATTGTTTTCTGATGTAGATTAATCCTCAGGTCATCAAGTGCCAAAAACTACTTCATGAGCAGGCCTTAGAACTATTTGTAGAGGAACTGGAGCAGGGGCCCAGAGAAGGTCACTTCTACAACAGGGTTAGTGATGACTCAGCTCAAATTCTAAAAGATCCAGGAGACCAATTTTAGCTTCTAGCTCAAGTGCTAGAAGTTTTTTTAAATGTTTTTATTTATTTATTTTTGAGAAAGAGAGAGAGAGCGTGAGCAGGGGAGGGTCAGAGAGGGAGACACAGAATGTGAAGACAGGCTCCAGGCTCTGAGCTAGCTTTCATCATAGAGCCTAAACTGCAAGATCATGACCTGAGCCGAAGTCAGATGGTTAACCAAATGAGCCACCCAGGCGCCCCATAACACACTGGTTTAAAGGCAGCAACGTATCAGGTCACATAAGTGGATTTCTGGTTTTAAATTGACATTATGACATAAACAGCATGAATGCAGCATTGTATAGAGTGACAAAAATTTACTTATAGAATGAATTTAAATTGTTTTAACAGCATGAGAGGAGAATACTAGTAAACACTTTTTTTCTTTTTTAAGACAATTTAAATTGTTGAGTAAACTTACTGCAACAGGGACGTAATTCTCATTTAAGCCGTGCATCTCTAAAGTCAGGAACAAATTGTGTCTAAAGCATGCTTGTTTTGTTTTCAAGAAAAGATCATCATTAAAATATGTTACATGGAAAGTGGAATTTCTCATTGGTGGTCTCGGAAGACATTTATTCTTAGACCAAATTGACATTTGTTTTGTCACTGAGGGCTTTTGGAGGAAACAAAAAATTAATCTTCTATTTCATTCTCTAAAGGGGATTCAGAAACTATGGTCTCAGTAATTTATCTTCATAGTACTAATTAGACCACATCCACAAACACACACTCAGTGCCCTGCAAGTGGAATTTTAAGAGCTATGACCTCTTCTTATTGAAGATGCATCCTTGAATTTTTGTGAAATATTTTAAAACCTGACCTCTGCACATGGCTTCATTTACACAGATATCATTGGTCCACCAGGGCTCAATAACAAGATTAATAGCTATTTTTAAGAGAGTACTGACTAAGAGCTTTAAATGCATTATACTTTGGCCGCACGGCAGCAACTGTAAAATAATGAGGACCATTACTAAGCACTTAGGACGTGTCAGGTCCTGTGTGAAGGTCTATCCTTGTTATAGAATTTACTTATTTATGTTAATGTTTGTTTCTGAGATAGTGGGGGAGGGGCAGAGAGAGAGAGGGACCCAGAAAATCAAAACGAGCAGGGACAGTGGAGTCTAATGAGAGTCCCAAGAGAGGCTATAACTCACCAACCACAAGATCATGACCTGAGCCAAAGTCTGACACTTAACCCACAGAGCCACTTGTTATAGAATTTAAATCTCATGTGTAATCTGTGTCATAGATTGCAAAATTTAAGAGAAAAAGAAATGGACTGAATAATCAGATGAAAACAGTAAAGTTTATGTAAACTAACATGAAAAAGAAGTCAAAAAGAAAACAAAAGTGTGGAGTACGTGTGGGAAAAATATATAGAAGAGACAAATCACTGTAGTTTTAGTAAGTAAAATATGTAGTGGTTATTTTTTCTCACATTTCCCACAACAGTAAATGATAGAGAACTACCATAATGCTAGCCGTGAAAATCATAGGAGTAATCATAAGAATGATTTGTGTTTACTCCGAGGCAAATACTGTGCTAAGATAATCTCAATTTATTGGAAGTTCCTGCTACAGGAGTAAACACTCCTCCAGGAACGTCTGCCTGGTCGTCAGAGACAGAAGACAGAAGTGAGACACAGAGGAGTCTCTGAGGACAGGCTCAGTGATTCTAGGCAGCGAACTCATTGGGATTTGGTGAATTTCATGATATGATATTGAAGTGGTGGACATGGTGGTGAGGTTGATCAATAAATATGCTCTTTATTCAGATGAGCAGCGGAAGGCTGTCTCTAAAAAGTCGTTGGGAACTTCCTGTAACTTGTTGAATTATGATTTTATCTTTCCGTGAAAAAGTTTTTTTTTTGTTTTTACTTATGTCTTGTTTTGTTTTGGATCAAAACAGACCACCAACAAGAAAAAGTCACTTAATATAGATGTTGTTTTATTTTTCATACTTCCCTTCTGTCCCGACCTGCTGGAGGGTAAACAACCATTCTCTACATAAATGATTAGTCAAGATCCACACCAATGTTTGGAAGATGAGGATTTCATATCAGGTTTCTGGAACATTCCACTACCATGTGTATTAGAATTTTCTATTCTTTTGCTATTTTTCTGTTCTTTTATTGGATTGTATATGACACTATGAAAGCATAGGAATATTTAATACTATACACACATGAATGCTGAATTATAGATGGGTGCCAAAAGAAAAATTATGATCAGACTATTTTACATTTCTAAACCGGGAGCCATGAATGTGCAGCTTTAAATGAGAGATGTGGGGGTTATTAGTGAAACTCTAATTTGATTTTTTATTTCTTTTCTCTCTATCTCAGTAATAGACACTAGAAAAACCTGTAAGAATATGAGTAGAACATTCTCCTAAAATTCTTTATGTTCCATCCTGAGAGGCTGATATTATTTCTGGGACTGCTCTGTTTGGTAAGCACCCTCTCCCCAGTATTATGAAATTCTCATATGATGGGCTTTGTGTGCCTACTGATATTTTCCAGTGCCCCTGACAAGATGCGAGCCATGGCAGTGGTTTCAAGACAGAGGAAAACTATTCAGAACTATTCATTAACTTTTCAATGAAATTCTACTTTTAAGACATTCATTAAGCTGTCGATTACTTTTATTTTCTCCTAAGGTCAAAAGCCCTGTTGTTCTCACAGCATTACAAAATCATGGACTATTCCAAAGAGATACCTGTACCTTCTCTCAATACTTGCTAATTGAGAAGCTCAGGTTAGTGGAATACATTCTGCCACCTGGGTGATTTTATCCCTGATTATTCAAGGCAAAGTTGTGTTTGGACAGACATAAGCAATCATGGAATTCCTCTTTTAAAAGGGGAAGAGAGTGGAGGGATTTTCAATATCACAGTGATGACTTAAAAGGGAATCAGTCATGAAAGTTAACTAGCAAGTGTTTACTCTCTTGATCTGAAGGGGACAATAGGAAAACAGAATGTGGATCTGGAATGATAAAATACATAACCTCAGGTGGCAGGGAAATCAAAATAATATAGGGTTTGTTGACCATGGAGAAGCAGGAATGAATGTTTTATTCATGGTCCCAAAGTCCTGAACCAGTGGGGTCCCCAGTACCTTAGATTTACTGAATGCAGAAAGACTATTGGAAGGACTAACACAAAGTATATTTAATTCTTTCTCTATTAGGCTCTGTTTGCAGGTTACTATTTGACAAATACTTGGCATAAACACTATCTCAACTTAGTGACTAGACACTTATGTGCATTCTCAAATGACCACCATGATAAGTCTCACGACTATCTGTCCCCAAAGTTATTATGGTATTATTGACCATTTCCCTGTGCTGTACTTTGCATCCCCACAACTATTCATTTTATAGCCAGAAGTTTGTATCCCCTAATCTCCTCCACTCATTTCACCTGTTCGCCGGTCCATCTCCTGTCTGGCAACCACCAGTTCTCTGTATTTAAGAGTCTGTTTGGGTTTTTGTTGTTGTTGTTATTTGTATGCTTTCTCATTTGTTTTGTTTTTGAGATTCTACACAGGAGTGAAACCATATACTATTTGTTGTTCTCTAATTTGACTGAACATCATATACTCTAGGTGCACCAAACTGCTGGCTTTTGTCCTCCTTTTGTTCTGGGATTAGTGGTCAAGTGTAGAAAAAGATTTAGATTAGAATGCGGTGTGTTCCTCTATTATTCTGCCAATATCAATAACTTATCTTGACACGAATACCTGAAGCCTTCTGGAGAAACTCAATTTGGGTTTTGTTTAGACAGAAGGCTACTGGTAAACCATTGTCCAAACTGGGTCTGATATAATTTTGAACAGATAACATTAAGGGAATTAAAGAGAAAGATCCTCTGGAAAGCTTTTTTTAATGTTTGCTTATTTTGGAGAGAGAGACAGAGTGTGAGCAGGGGAGGGGCAGAGAGAGAGGGAGACAGGGAATCTGAAGTAAGCCCCAGGCTCTGAGCTGTCAGCACAGAGCCCAACATGGGGCTTGAACTCATGAACTGTGCGATCATGACCTCAGCTGAAGTCAGACGCTTAACCGACTGAGCCACCCAGGTGCCCCTGGAAAGCTTTTACATGGGCAATTACAGCAGCACTTGGGTGGCTCAGGCTCTTAAGCTTCTGACTCCTGATTTCAGCCCAAGTCATGATCTGTGGTTTGTGAGTTTGAGCCCCATATCTGGTACTGAGCTGACAGCATGGAGCCTGTTTGGGATTCTCTCTCTCTCTCTCTCTCTCTCTCTCTCTCTCTCCTGCTCTCTCTCCCTCTCCCTGCCCCTCTCCTGCTCACAGATACTCTCTTTCAAAATAAATGATTAAACTTAAAACAATAAATGGGTAATTCCATTTTTATAGACATCTCTACCATTGAACAAATAGCTGTGCCATCCTAGGGAGGACATAATTTGAAAGGTCAGAGGGTAAAGAGGGAGCGCCTGTGGGGTTTGCAGGTTTCAACCTGAAGCCCCTCATTGCCTCTGAAGGAGACAGTGGATGAGTGTATCAGGGCTTGTGGTTTAAATCACCGTGTCTGAGTCAGTCAAAACCTTCAAAATTGTCTTTCAATATTTGGAGAAGTTTGTCATTTCAATTTAAAGGGTAAAATGGGAAATCAGGCACATAATCACCACTCAGGCCAGCACCGACTTCTCTGATTACATCCTTTTTTGTTTGTTTTCCTTTATTTTCACAGTTAGTGTAGAATAATTGTCTTTTTTCAATATCCTTTCTGCTTACAGAATCTACAGTGTCTTTCTTTATTCAGGAGGTTTTCTCCTCTGGTGCTTAATGAATTGGGTGGATATATCTAGTGGTTTTATCCGTAAGGCTATTTATTCTGAGTCAAATTCTGCTGTTGTTTCAAGGCTGCTTCACAGTGTTCAGTGAGAGACTGGAGCTCTGTCTGTCCATGGGGATGTTCCCCCCAGATCCTACTCACCATATCTTCCAGCTCCTCACAGAACATGGGGAGAGGGCCCAGGTTCCCTGGTCAAGATTTACTCCCAGCTCTTTTCTAAGGATGTTAAGGAGTCTATTCTTCACATTTCCAATGGACTCATCTTATCTGTTTTAGGACTGGATGAAAGTCTAACTTAGTTTCACAGGAAAATCTTTGGGGCTCATATTAAAATAATGTCTTTAGTATAGAAAGAATTCCTATATAGTTATTCTGGTTTTCTATATAATGTAGGGTCTTTAAGTCTACCCTGTCATTATCCTGACTGCATTTTTAACACCTAATTTTCTTACTAACTTAGGAAACATTTATAAAAATCTGGGAGGCTTAGAGTAGAGGTTGCTAGAATGATTCTAAATTCCTCTGTCAATGTCTCTGAATCTTGTCTAGATTTTGGAAAGTATTACTCAGTGATTCTTAGTTCAGATGTAAATGAAAGCTAAAAATAACTTGTCAGGGCTTGGCCATTTGTGAAAGAAATTTGATGTTCATGAATTTCAGGCTGGCCAGATGGTAAGAGAAGCAGGTAAGGAAAGGCAGTAAAGGAAGGAGATGATGAGGAACAAATAATAGAGAAACATCAAGAGCAAGGAATGACATTGAGTTCAAGTTGTGATGGGGATTTTAGGTCCTTTCTTCCCAATGACCACCTCCCAAATTCACCTTTTTGTTCTTTTTTTAAAAAAAATTTTAATGTTTTTTAATTTATTTTTGAGAGACAGAGAGAAACAGTGTGAGCAGGGGAGGGTCAGAGAGAGAGGGAGACACAGAATCCAAAGCAGGTCCCAGGCTCTGAGCTGTCAGCACAGAGTCCAACATGGGGCTTGAACCCACAAACCATTATATCATGACCTGAGCTGAAGGCGGACGCTTAACCGACTGAGCCACCTAGGCACCTCTCATCTTTTTGTTCATTTCAAAGATTTTCAGAGTGGCCCCTCTTATTTTAATAAAATCATACCTTTTGAAAGATAGTCACATGAATTAGATTTATAATGTGAATATGTATAATAAACAAGAGTCCAACAACCAAAGGTAAAATGTTAGATCTGGAATGACAAATCCATGAAAATCTGGCATAGGTTGTTGGAAGTCTTGATTTCTCACAATGTTCCTGGAACCTCCAAATTAATGATTGCATTGTTTTGTTTTTCAAAATCGCCAGTCCATTCCGCTTTCTCTTGTATGTTCATCTATTGAGTTTCTCAAATTCCACATATGAGTGAAATTGTATGGTATCTGTCTTTCTCTGGTTGACTTATTTTGCTTAGTATAATACCCTCTCATTCTATCCACACTATTGCAAATGGCAATATTCCATTATTTTTTGTTGCTGAGTAGTATTCCATTGTGTGTGTGTGTGTGTGTGTGTGTGTGTGTGTGTGTGTATATATATACACCACTTCTTCCTATCCATTCATGTCAATGGACATTTGGGCTCTTTCTATAATTTGGCTATTGTTGATAGTTCTACTAGAAGAGGAGAAGGGTGGGGGATTAAATAGGCAATGGGCATTAAGGAGGACACTTTTAGGGATGAGTACTCAGTGTCATATGTAAGAGATGAATCACTGTGTTCAACTCCTGAAATCTAGACTACAATGTATGTTAACTAACTTGAATTTAAAAAAAAAATCCCCTACCTAATAATCTGAGATTCATAATGAACAGAAACTTTTCACAGTAGATTTCATACACAACCAAATTGTTACAGACTAAACAAGATAAGACTTAGGAACACTCACATAAGGTTTTGAAAAGTGACCCCCGGCAAATTTTGTCCAAAGGATACCAGCCTGGGAAAGAAATTTCGGAACTTGTCTGCTGTGAAATTGGATCTCAGAATCAATTTATCAGTGTAAACTTCTGACCCTTTTTCTAGAAACTTCCTCTTAATAGATTCATCTAAATGGTGAGGATAGAAGGAAGCAATGAGTAATGTTGATAATATCTCCATTAAACATTAAAATTTTCAAACCTAATCAGAATATACAAGAGGCCCTAACGTAGATCTTATTTCCTAGTTCACCAAATAAAATTAGTATTTTGGGACTTGATGAAAACAAATGAAAGTTCAGATTCAGTATCAATATTTACACTCCACAATCAGCTGAAGCAATTTCCCCAAGAATCCCCCATTAGAGCATGGTGTTTCCAAGTCCATGGTCTCGGGCCACAGTAGAGAGGTGATCTGAAGTGGATCACAGTCATACTACCAGGCTGTTGTCTCAAAATATCACCAGATAATCTGTTGGTAATGCATACCTAAATTTATTAGAATGTATAGGAATCCGAGAGAACATTATTTTGAAAGAATTTTACCAATGTCCCAAAAGGGTAAGTAAGGCAGAGTGGGATATTTTTAAAGTTTTGGAGGCTGGGCCGAAATGATTTTATGCAGACCATTCAAGGCAGAGAACTAATTGAGATTGAGAAAAGTTGATATGATATTTTA
Source organism: Mungos mungo (assembly GCA_004023785.1). NCBI lineage: Eukaryota > Metazoa > Chordata > Mammalia > Carnivora > Herpestidae > Mungos > Mungos mungo. Next base: position 21,295 of record PISW01010815.1, read on the forward strand.
GTATTGATGGACACTGTGAAGTCAATATTTTGAACCAATAAACTGTTGTTTAATCAAATGAACAGACTATTACCTACAGTAAATTCATCCAGAGGAATTTCATGAAAAAATAAATGACAATAAAGTTATTTAATGATTTACAAATAAATAGGTGGGTAAAGGTTTCCTGACAACATCTAAGCCATTGTCGCACACTCTTACCTGAGAAATGTTGACATAACTGCTCAGCCAGTCTCAGTTCTCACAGTCCTATACTGTAGATATGAATAGTGAAGAGTTACCTGGCACTTATGATGTGCCAGGTATTGTTCCACCTGCTTTGACAATGACATCACTTAATCTTTACAGCAATTCTATGAGGTAAATATTGTTATTGTCTCCTTTGTACAGTAAGGAAGCTGAAACCCAGAAAGTATGAGTCACTTTCTCCAAAACATAGCAAGACTGAGCCATGAGCTAGGATTCGAACCCAAGCAAACTAGTACTAGAGGCTGTGTTCTTAATTATTTCACTTTAATCCCTTTAATGTATTAACAATATCAGTTGAGTTTTAGCAAGAGTAGAGAGCTGACCATGTCATTAAAGGCATTCATGTACAATACAGCATTAGGCATACACATCAGACAGGCCCTTGATGTCTCACAGTGTCCTTGACAATTGGGATAGCAATGTCTGGAGAAAATTAGCATCAGTATAGAAGGCGATCTACAAATACATTGCAATCCCTACCTAAATTCTTGAGTTATTTTCTCTGGAACTTGATAGCCTGAGTCTTAAATTGATTAGATGGGTGAGGGTGGGGGGAATCAAGGTTCATCAAGAAATTCCTAAGAAAAAAGAATAAGATTGGCACATTTTTCCTACCAATCATGGGTGCTCATTTTTAAAACTGTAATAAATCAATGTAATATTAGTGCAGGTAGAGACCAAATAAATCAAAGAAACCAAATGAGAGGTGCAAAAACTCATCCACAATTGTACCATGAATAAATAGAAGTATACACAGTGTGGCGTTTGTAAATTAATTGGATGTGATTAAAACTTTCATAAATTTTTCTAAGATAATCGATTTTTCACATAGAAATTGAAAATTGTTCTTCAGCATTTAGTAAACAATTACAACAATCAGTTCCAAAAATATTAATGACTTAGTTGTGAAAGACACAAATATAACACTGAAGAAATTTTAGAAAAATGTCCTTATGTCCTTATGACCAAGAAGGTTTTCTGAAGTAGCCATTTACAGAAAAATATGTATGATAACTATAAATTTAAAATGATATATTAAGTTTATTTGAGAGACAGAGAGAAAGCACAAATGTGAGAAAGGCAGAGAAAGAGAAGGAGGGGGAGCAAGAGAATCCCAAGCAGGCTCTGCACTGACAGTGTGGAGCCCGACACAGGGCTCTAACCCAGGAACCATGAGATCATGACCTGAAGAAAAAAATTAAGAATCTTTGTTGAAAGACCCAAAAGGGTATGGTAATATATTCCATAAACTGGTAAAATATATTCCTTTCCTTTCCTTTTTTTCCCCTTCTTTCTTTCTCTTTCTTTCTTTCTTACTTTCTCTCTTTTAATTTTTAAAGAAAGTAGTTAAATTCAAGTTGTTTAACATACCACATAGTATTGGTCTCAGGGGTATAATTTATTGATTGATCACTTACATACAACACCCAGTGCTCATTACAACAAGTGTTCTCCTTAATGCCCATCACCCATCTAGCCCATCACCCACTTCCCCTCCAGCAACCCTCAGTTTGTTCTCTTATGGTTTGTTTGCCTCTCTGTTTTTATCTTATAAATTTGAAATTACTTAGTAAATTTAAGTATCTACTATACTTATGACTCGGCACTTCTGTTCTTAAAAGTATGTTCTAAAACATTCTTCTAATTACTCACCAAGGGAAATAGGCCATAATATGCTTTGTTCCTGGCACACTTGGTTCATTTCACACACACACACACACACACACACACACACACACACACACACACACACATAGAATCTCATCATGGAAATACCCCTGGTAGGAGAATGGTCACTTGGGTGAAGTCTGGTTATATGATGGAGCGCTCTAGAACATCAAGCCTGTAATGGTACATGCGTCAGCCTTGATTAATCTCAAAAGGTAACATTGCAGAGAAAGCGACAATTTGCAGTATATATTGAATATGATTCTATTATACAAAGCAAAAAAACTTGCAAAATTCAATCATTAGGCACACAGAAGATTTATGATGTGCTAGTAATCTTTTATTCTTCCTGAGGGTGATCTGGACATAAATATTCATTTCATTATAATATTATTGATTTTTAAATTCTACAAATATGTTAGGTGCCCTTTTTGTGTATCTGAAATGCTTGACATTTTTAAAAAGGAAAGACAAAGTAATAGGAAACAAAGAGTGGTGACAGAAGAAGGATGGCAAGATGGCTTGCTGGGTAAATAAAACATTGTCCTTGCAAAACGTAAAGTAGTGTTAAATGTCATGTTAAATTGTATGCTCGACTATATTATTTGTTTGTTCTTTTGGAAAATATTATTAGCTTGCTTTATTCTTAATGTACAATAAGTGCAAGAAAAATAGAGTAGCACTGGAGGAAAAAGAGCTGAAGTGTTTGCAACACAGTTGAATGCCAACAGCTACTGAGTGGCTGATTGAGCTTCCCCGGTATATAACTTGCTTTTGATTTGAATGTGATCCCCCTGCCTATAGCTTTCCCACCACATCAAGGCAGCATCCTCGAGCAGTGGACTTGGGCTCAGCTGCCCAAGTGAACTAGAAGCTATTGACCCTTTGAGACTTTATCTGTCATGCTGCCATCGGTGTCCTGTGCCAAATTTCCTTCTGAATTGATGGGGATCATGCTGAGTTGAAGGAGGCATTAAGGAGTAACTGTTACTCCGCATGTAAGAAGACGGCAGCTTCTGGAAGTCTTCAGTCTGGCAAGGTGACAGGAAGGCATTTCTTATGCCCTTAACAGGTTTTAAATCTAAGTGTGTTCTAATAAAACAGACTTCATTGCATAACATTCTATATGTTATATGGTTTATAGGGTTATTTGTTTTACTTAGAATCTTTGTGATATTCTCCATATGAACTTTTCTAGGTGAGTGAATTTCTTTAGTTTATATTCCAAATCACATGTATCTCAGTTTTCTTATAAATGCAATACATGAAAAATTAGGATTTTTTAAGCAATTGGAAAGAACAATGGAAATGATAATAATAATTATTTACTAGACTTTTGTTGAAAGTTTTTACATAAATCCCCCTAAAATGAGGTCAGAATTTCCTCAACAACATGGATATACTTTTTGATGGCTGGATTCAAGTTGTCAGATTTTATAGTGCAAACAACAAAATCAAAATAGCCTGACCCATCTGAAGTGGATGAACAGGCACCAGATGATCGGAAAACCAAGCTTACTCCAGAGGCAAGATCAAGGAAGCCAGAGGAACACTCATGTGCACCAGAAATTCTAGGGGAATCCCTACTCCCAGTACCTGGGAGACCTAGGCTGCACATGAATTTCTCTCCTGCAGCTGCAGAAGAAGCATTGGCTTCTCACTTTGTGTTGATCTGAGTTCCTGGCTCACTTGACCTTCTCTTTCTTCCAAGTGTCGTGGTCATGACAGTGTATCCTCCTTGGCAGGTCACAAGGCAAAGCCTACCTGCAAAGGAATGTGAGAAGTGTGGTTTCAAGCGTCACAGACTCTGTGATAGAAAAGCCCTGGCTGGAAAGAGGGACTGGAATGGTGGGCCTGTCTTCGTATGGGCCACACTGTTAGAGTCCACCCGAAACTTAGGAACTTAAAATGATTGTTTAATGTTGTACTATCATGTGTGCTTTTAGCAGTGGTGAATTCTTGTCTGATTATCTCTATATTAGTATATTTCCCAGAGTAACATTTCCCTGTCAAAGGGCACTTTTCTTACAAATATTGCCATTTTGCTTTCCTTCCCTTCCTTTCTTTTCTTTTCTTTTCTTTTCTTTTGTCTATAATTCCGCCTAAATCATCTAGTCACCTGTAGTTCCTTACTTTCTAGCCAACCCTGGGTCTTATCCTTTTAATATTTTTAACTATTTGACTAAACAAAAATATCACTTCATTTTAATTAGGGTTTGTTTTTATTATAAGTTCCATGGATGTAAATCTTTCTAAAATATACTGTATACTTTTCCATTATTGATAGAGTTTGCATAAATTAAATGTTATGGAGATGAGTTAATGTTATTAACAGAAGTATTAATTAGGACAATGTGCCATGAAGCAATACCCAAGATATTTCACTGCAGAACATACAGAAGAACATTATTTGCTCCAGACAATTATACCTTGAGAGTTCTTGTATATATTTGTAATTACTTTTACTCTCTCTGCCTTTGCTCTCACATTGAAATTATGACTTCTTCTTTGCACTTCTGTTTTCTCATGCATTCTCTACATTTCTTGATATTTTTAATACATTTTGGGTTAAGAAGAAAAAGCATTGTATTGTAAGAGTATGGAGGGGGTCTGGGTGGCTCAGTCAGTTAAGCATCTGACTCTTGATCTGCCCGGGTCAGTGATCTCACTGTTCATGGATTCAAGCCCCAGGTCAGGATCTGAGCTGATGGTGCATAGCCTGCTTGGGATTCTTCCTCTCTCTCTCTCTCTCTGCCTCTTCCCCTGCTCATCCTTCTGCTCTCTCTCTGAAAATAAATAAACATTAAAAAAGTAATCAAAAGTAGGTTTGAATCTATCTGAAGGTCCAGAGCTTTCTCTACACGTTAAGTTCATGACCTTTAGTGTATAGATATTTGGGGTCTTGGCGACATATTAATCTCATTTCTTGGTTTTTGACTCTGACTATTATTATTGAAACAAAAACAATACAAAATAAAAGGCCTCTTGATAATGGGGATATTACCAAAGTGGATAATGAAAGATGTTACAAGAGAATAACAGGTCCATCCTCATATTAAAATGAACTAATCTGAGGAGAGAGATAACAAAGTCTCCTTAATGTAACAGAATTATGTTGGGATTTGTAGTTTTGCACACTTATAGAAAATGTGGTGTGTTGGGATGCCTAAGTGGCTCAGTCACTAGAGCATGCAAGCTCGATCTTGAGCTTGTGGGTTGGAGCCTCACACTGGCTGTAGAGATTACTTAAAAATAAAATCTTTGGGGGCCCCTGGATGGCTCAGTCGGTTAAGCACCCACGTTGGCTCAGGTCATGATCTCACAGTACATTGGGATCTGTGCTGACAGCTCAGAACCTGGAGCCTGCTTCAGATTCTGTGTCTCTCTTTCTCTCTGCCTCACCCCCACTTGTGCTCTGTTTCTCTCTGTCTCTCAAAAATGAATAAACCATTAAAAAAAACTTAATAAAAAAAAAGAAAACCATGGTGTGTGTACCATTATACATGCTAGGAATGGAGGGATGATTGTAAAATAAGAAACCATGCACCTCAGAGAGAAGCCGGACAAACAATTCTAACTATATAAGTGTTTTCTGGACTCACCCTTGGCAGAATGCGTGATATGAGCAAACACAGAGAAATAAAATATGGAGTCCTGTCCTTGAGAAGTTCTCTTAAATCGCAGCAGATCTTCCAAACCACAGGTGTCTGTAGAGAGAGCTGTCTAAAAATGAACCTGTGAGTGGTAAGCTCTACAGGACACAAAGCTTCCTTCATCATATGTAGTACATGTGAATAGCAAGCTGTCAAAAATATCGTGTCTACGTGCCAAGGGTGGTAAAATACTTACCATCAATATTTTGTTATTTTCAGTTTTTGTGAACTCTAAAGAATATTTCCAAGCCAAAAAAATTAGTTTATCAAAAATATGATTTTACTTTTATGGCCACAGTTAAAATTATAGCACTAGCTGACTTTCTTGAAAGGATTCATTTGAAACAAGCATATGCATGTTTTAACCTATGGCCACAGTGCCTTCTGCCAGTTACAAACAGAAGTTTTCTCTCTGCCCAAGAAATGTCAGATTGTATTACCACCCTGATTTGTCTTCAGTATCAATCTGCAAGGTTTATGATGCAGAAAGAGATCCTTTGTTGTGAAAGAATACTGTTTTAAGAGTCATTGACACATGGAGACATTACCCCTCTGACACTTAATATTCATTGTGAACAATGGAGAGACCATAGATGCATTTGGAGCTTGTGGCTTCCAGCTTTGCTCTGGAAGGACTTCTGGCTGAATGGCCATAAGCACGTCATGCTGCTAGGTGGAGTTGTACCTGGCAGAGCATCGGGAATGCAAGATGAAACACATGGAGAAATAGGACTTGGGTGTTTTGTGGGTTTTGTGGTTGTTATTTTTTTGGGTTCTTCTGTTGCTCTCAGCTCCAGCCTCTCACCTGTCCCTCTCTCAGGATTTGCTCTTTGATAACGGAACCTCCCTGGCACTTAGAAATGGGAAAATAAGAAATGGCAAAAGAAAAGTGTTTCTGAATTTCTCATTATTTATATATCCAAATATATAAATGTCCTACAGCAAACAGGAAGCCATATACTTTCCCCTGCTTCCTCTAACAACTCTCATGCTTCATACATCCAGACAGTCCCATCTTAGATAATGAAACAGAACATTCAATATCATCACTCTCTTCTGGGGATCCAGAAATATAAGCCCATATAATTTCATGTAAGTAGTACATTTACTCCAACACAATGGCGCTTGTAAGTCTCTTGGATCAGCTTTCTATTGAAGTATTGCTACCTCTGGGAAATCCACATCAGACTCCCCGACCACACTGGTGCCAGCTGGTTCTCCTGGCACCTGGCAGCCTCTGGAGATCTCCATAAACCAGGGTTTCTAGCTTAACCCAGCATTTCTCACCTCCTGTGGCACCACATCATGCTCTCCACCAGCCCCTGCAAGTTGAGGCATGAGGTGGGCCCCCACAAAGGGCAGGCTGACTTCTATAGACCCAGATTTTCACCCCACCCCAGGGCCAGGCGAGCCTCCATGGACCTAGGATCGAGCTCCTGCAGACCAGGGTGCCAAGTTACCGTAGCACCACACAGGCCCTACAGAACCAACTTGCAGGCCACCCCTCACAGACCATGCTTCAGGCTCATCTTGGCACCAGCCTGGCCCCATTGCCCCAGCCCTCAGGCCAGCTCTCATGAATCCAGATTCCTTAGAACTGGCTTATCCCAGTTCTGGACTGGACCCTGTGGACCCAGATGTTCTGTCCCCACCCATAGTAGCTTGCACCTGTAAACTCAGGCCCCTGCTCATCTTCCCTGACCCAGGCAGCAGGCTGATCTCCTTGTACCAAAGCACCAGGCCTGCCCACCTCCTGACCCAGGCATGTATCTGCCCACCCAAAGACTCCAAACAGCAAGCTTGCCCACAGATACCACCAGAGTCTCTGGATGGGCTTTGCCTGCCAAAGCCAGTCTGTAAAGTACCCATTTTCTTATATGCACAGACACTAATGTAAGGCCATAAGGATTATCAATAATCAAGGATATTCTGATACTCTGATGTGATGGTGGGTTAATCACTTAACTAGTGTAAAGGTCAAAGGACAAAAGTGTTAAGAATTACTATAGCTACAATAATCATTATGGATACACAATTAAAAAAGAGTTAACGTGTGACACCAAAAAATGCAAATTATGGGGGGTCGTAGTTAAAAGTATGGAATTATTGCATGCAATTTCAGATATGTTGTTATCACCTTAAATGGACTTTCATATCTATAAAGATGGTTTATATAAACCCCATGGTAACTAAAAAGTAAACTTTCACTAGATCTATAAGAGAGAAAGAGAATCAAAACATATAAAATGGAAAAATTACTAGTTTTTAAGAAAGGAAGCAAAAGAGGAGAAAGGAACAAGGGAGCCAGAAAACAATAAGATGCAATTAGTAAGTCCATACCTAGCAATAATTACTTTAAAGGAAAATGGATTGAATTCTCCAATCAAAAGACACAATGAGTGAGTGGTTTAAAAACAAGACCCATCTAAATGCTGCATGCAAGAGACCCACTTTAGCTTCAAGGACATATACAGACTCAAAGTAAAGGGATGGAAAAGGAGATTCCATGCAAATGGAGACCAAAAGAGAGCATTTGTAGCTATACTTACTTGAAACAAAATAGACTTTAAGTCAAAAACTGTAATAGGGACAAAAGAGATCAATATATAATGAAGAAAGGAGTGAATTCAACAAGAAGTTATAACAATTATATATGTACCCAGTATCACAGGATCTGAATATATTTAGCAAGTATAAAAAAATCTGCAGGAAACTGTAGACAACAATACAATAATAGAGGGGACTTCAATATTCGACTTTCAACAATGGATAGATCATCCAGATAGAACATCTCCCATAAAGAGGGGCGCCTGGGTGGCTCAGTCTGTTAAGCGTCCAGTTTCAGCTCAGGTCATGATCTCACAGTTTGTGGGTTTGAGTCCCATGTCAGGCTCTGTGCTGACAGCTAGCTCAGAGCCTGGAGATTGCTTCGGATTTTGTATCTTCCTCTCTCTCTCTGATCCTCCCCTGCTCTCACTGTCTCTCTGTCTCTCAAAAATAAATAAAAACATAAAATTAAAAAAAAATAAGGAAACACTGGATTTGTACTATACCTTACATCAAATGGAGCTAACCGACAAAAACAGCACATCCCCTCCAACCGCAACAGGATATATATTCTTCTCATGTGCACCATGAACATTCTCCAAGATTGACCATTTGTGAGGTCACAGAACAAACTTTAGCAAATGTAAGATTTAAATCATACCAACTATTTTTTTCTGACCATAGTGGTATAAAACTAAAAATAAATAACAGAAGGAAAACTGGAAAGCTCACAAACGTGTGAAAATTAAACACACACCTAAAGACCAATGGATCAAAAGAAATAAAATAAATTTAATCTAAAAATAAGTGAAAACGAGTACACAGTATACCAAAATTTATCAAATGAAGCAAAAGTACTGCTAATAGGGAAAACTGTAGCAAAAAATATAAAGAACAAAAACTGCTTACATTAAGAAAAAAAGAAAGATCACAAATAAAAACCTAACTATGCACTTTAAGGGACTAGAAAAGAACAGATTAAGCACAAAGTTAGCACAAGAAAGGAAATAACAAAGATCAGAGCAGAAATAATAGACATAGATAATAGGGAAAAAAAACACAGAAAGGTCAATGAAACTAAGAGCTGTTTCTTTGAAAAGGTAAACAAAACTGTCAAACATTTTGCTAGATTAAGAAAATAGAAGTGCGGATGCATAGGAGCACATGTACCCCAATGTTCATAGCAGCAATGTCAACAATAGCCAAAACATGGGAAAAGCCTAAATGCCCATCACCTGATCAGTGGATCAAGATGATGTGGTATGTATACACAATGGATTACTACTTGGCAATGAGAAAGAATGAAATATGGCCATTTGTAGGAAAGTGGATGGACCTTGAGGGTGTCATGCTAAGCGAAATAAGTCAGGCAGAGAAGGACAGATACCATATGTTTGCACTCATAGGTCTAACAGGAAATTTTCAGAATA